>RJWK010036924.1:0-21500 GCA_004363435.1 Platanista minor | reverse complement strand
ACAGATTAAGACTTTTGATGGCAAACACCTGTATCATGCCTTCCTTTACTCTTTTAGGAAATACAAATTTGACCCAAAACAAAGCAAACAGTTTCTTTTTGTTTGTTTGTTTGTTTTTTTGTTTGTTTTTGTTTTTTTTGTGGTATGCGGGCCTCTCACCGTTGTGGCCTCTCCCGTTGCAGAGCACAGGCTCCGGACGTGCAGGCTCAGCGGCCATGGCTCACGGGCCCAGCCACTCCGCAGCATGTGGGATCTTCCCGGACCGGGGCACGAACCCGTGTCCCCTGCATCGGCAGGCAGACTCTCAACCACCGCGCCACCAGGGAAGCCCAAAAAACCCTAATTTTTAACAACACCTTTCCAACTGATATGTCCCAATACTCCTCCGTTTAGAGAATTGCCTTTCTTTTACAGAAACTACAAATCTGACTAAAAATGAAAAGGCCAGATTTATTATTCTAAAATATTGTTTTGTAATGGGAAATTACCATTTAGAGACAAGAAAGACTAGAAGAATGAATATTTTTAGGAATCCTAGATTTTCTGGAGTCTTAGTTTAGATATATTTCTTGGATTTTTAAACTGTATAATACATACAGCAAATTTTTTTAAAAAATCACCAGTAATACCTATTATATATATATTTTTCTGTAATATACCTTTTTCCTTAAAAAATAAAAAAAGACATCATAAAATTTAATAAATTGTTTTGCCTCATTCAACAATCTTTTCTGAACTGTTTGTCAATTTTTACCCTATACGGTGTTCCTTTTTATTTGTTAAACCCTTTGCTGAACATTGTTTCTAACTTTTCGTTGTTAACATTTTAAAAAAATGCTGTGATACCACCCTTACCACTAAATTTTTGCATACATATAACAATTATTTTCTTATAAACATTATTTAAAAGTTGAAATGATGGGCCAAAGGAAAAGCACATTTTAAAAACTTCTCATATGAATTACCCAGTAGCCTTTCATGAAGGTTGTACCAATTTACATGACCACAGATGGAACAGCCAAATACTTGTTTCTTTTATTTTGTTCATCACGACCACAACACTGTGTTCAAATTATTGTAGTTTCATAACATCTGGTAGAACAAGGCCTTAACGCTTTACCTTCAAAATTTCCATATTTCCCCAAGTTTCACTCTTTCAGTTTAAAATCACTTTGTCAAGTAATACTCCCATATTCCACTAGGATTTTATTCGAATGGAATTGTAGTTTTCATTGTAAAAACATGGTTCTACATAGATAATACAATTTTGTACCCTAAAAAGAATTCGTGAATGGATTCTGCCAAGGAAATCAGTACTGTTTAGTAAGACTATTTCTAGAAGAAAGTCATAAACAAAAGTGGCTATTCTGAAAAATAAATCCTTATGACACAGTTTTAGTATAATAAACAATGATGTATACTACACACATTTTAAAGATATGAAATAATAGAAAACAGATGCTATTTTAAGAGAAGGATAATGTTTTGGAATAAGGAGGGATCTCCTAACACCTCAAGTTTTCTTAGACAAGAAGTAGGAAAACTTCTAGGGAAGGGAGAAATTGTTCTTTATGATAAGAAAGTGCCAAGGAATGATAAAAGCACAAGAACAATAAAGGCAATAATCAATACAGTATTTGGTCTGAATTTGAAAGACTTATGTAAGAACTGATTCAGGGCTAGAGATACCCAGAAAATACAGACTTGAAGAAAACCAGGAATTACCTATTAGTTTTCAAGGGAAAACTCTCAAAAGTAAGATGGCCAATGGGAAGATGCTGCTTAAATTCTAAAATCGTAGATCTACAGAGTCATGGTCCCCATTGAAAATGTGATGAAGGCTACCATCACCATCTTTGAAGAAAATGCACATATGTACAAACACCGCTATTCGGCTTATACCTCAAAGAGGTTTGGTTGGCATCTTCAGGTTAAGAATACCTGCCTTGTCAAAAGGAAATACAAGATAAAGGAAACATTTGATACAGAAATTTTCAGAATGATGGCAAAGATCCCATTGAGTGAGTGGTTGGAATTTATGTTTTTAACTGAGGTAGGGGAAAATGTGGCAAATATGAAGACTTTGGACTGTTGTTTGGAACCTGCCTCTACTAACTCCTCCCCTGAAATTGTTCTAAGACATGTACCCGTGACATCTCTCTTAATGAAATGATATAGCTTACTTGATTTATGTTATTTGATCTCTGACATATGACACTGTTAACCACTGACAGCATACTCTTGGTTTTTTGAAGTTTGGCACCATTTTCACTAACCTACGTGTCTTGACAGTGCTCTATTTTCAGACATTGATGAGAGGAAGAAATACACATTGGAAGGAAACAGAAGAAACTAGAAAAAAGCAATTAATAAAAATAAACCTAAAATTAAATAACTAGGAAATAAAAACAGTAAATAGGATTAAAAATAAAAAACTTGTTATTTGAAAATACCTGTAGATAAATTCTTTTTTAAGACTGATTAAGGTAAAAAGTAGAGAAAAAAATGGACAAGATTAGTAAGCAAAAAGAATAAACTCAGATATAATATATGGTGATAGAATTATAAAACCATAAATATTGCATGGAGGTGTACAGCAGCAGGTGTGAAAACACAGAGGGAGTACTGACTTTTGTTTAGTATACGATGACCCATATTGACCAATGTAGAAGCAGAAAACTGGAAAAGACCAATTTCATGGAAGAGACTGGAAAAGTGATTTAAGATGCACCACTGCAAAAGCCACCAGGGAGTTGGATACTTGGGTCAACTATCACAAATATCCTCTACAAAGCATTTCTGAGCTCAAAAGAAAGTAAGGGAAATTCCCAGGGAATAAACCAAACAGAGCTGAAAAGTGAATTAGAAAAAAACCACATCTTTCAAGAAAAGGGGGAGAACAAGCAAACTCTTGTGTTTCAACAAGGGCTCTGGGTTAGGCTCTATGTACTCTTTTCCTGTCCCATCCTCAAACCTGCCCCTGGAGGCAACGATTATCCTGGACTCTGTGTTCACACAAAGTTCTGCTTGGTTTTGATAGAAATAATACACTGACATAGTCTTCTGTGACCTGAGTTTTTCACTCAGTATTGTGTTCTTAAGAATATCCCTATGTTTACTGATAACCACTAGGAATAAGAGACACAATTACTTTTCAATTAATAAACAGAGAGAAACAAAATATCCAAAACCATCTCCGTTTTGGAATGTACCTTAAAGCCAATGCTAGGGAAAAACAACACAGCAGTAAACTTCAACCTCCCTCCCCAAATTTTCCTAAAGAGCTCCCATCCCTCTCCCTTACGTATTCTTAACTTCTTTAGACAACTAATGGAGGACTTAATGCTAAAAGCTTTTAGTTGAACCCCAGGGACCCATTTCCCTGGGTTGGCCCTCCCCAGAAAGGCAGGCCCCTCAGCTGGAAAGCCTGGGGAGGCTCAGGGTGGTGGCCGGGGCAGAGAGGAGAGTTCCTCCCGCAGTGGAAGGGGCAGGGGTACAACGGTGTAAAGTAGGGTCCCCCATAATGGGGGGAACAGAAATGGAGTCCCGATGTCAGGGGAAAGCACACTGGTCCTCTTGGGAGAGGAGGTCCTACAGTCCGCACCTCCGCCAGTGGGGAGAAATCATTGCTTGGCCGACTGCCCATCTTGCTCCGGTTATGGAACCAAACTCGGACCAAGTCCTTCTGCAGCCGGAACTGCCAAGGGATGCAGCTGATCTGCTGGGGTGTGGGCTTCTGGCACTGCAGGAAGAGTTTCTCCAGGCTGTTTCCGATGTGTCTCTCCCTGTATGCCCGTCTGCGCTTCCCAGCCTGCTGCAGGATCATCTCCATTTTGCATAAGCCCAGAGGGTTCTCCATGTCCACTTGCTCCAGCCACATTTTCAGCAGCGGTCGCAGCTTCCACATGTTGGTGAGGCTCAACTGCTGGGCCTCGAAGCGGCAGATGGTCGTCTGGCTCAGTGCCTTCCCAAAAAGAGCCCCCATGAGCAACCCCACGTCGGCCTGAGAGTACCCCAGGGTCATCCTCTTCTGCCTCAGCTCCTTGGCCAACTGCTCCATCTCCTTCTCTACGGCTGAGACGTCTTCTGGCAGCGCCAGCGTCGGGATGCACTGCAGGACGATGCAGGGCCCAGGGAAGGCGACCTCAGAGGGTCTTGGGAACCAAGCGCTCACCTCGCCAGCTCTGACCCGGGGCCGGCAAGGCATCATCCCGTCCCGGAATTCGCACGGCGGGGGACCTGGGGACAGCGCCCACACCTCAGGGCCTGGGCACATCCCCGGCCTGACCCCTGGCTGGACCATCAGCCTGCCGGAGGCTGCCTGGGCGCGCAACCCGATCGGAGTGTCAACCCGCACCGGCACTGGTCCTGCGGGCCTGTCCCCACCAGTGCCCGGCATGGGGAAGTTTGAGGGCCTATGTCCGGCCATGGGGTAAGACCGTTCCCGAGCAGGGAGTCTGGTAGGAACCGACGGCTCTCGAGGCTTTCAGAACAGCCACCAGCCTTGCCCTCGAGCCCCGCCCCCCAGTGGGCTGAGATGGCGGTGCAGGCGGGAGAAATTGAGGCAGAGGGTGTGTATGGGAGCCGGCGGGAAATCTGGTAGATCCTACTGATAACTGCCTGGTCCCCAGGGTTAAGGGAGGGGCTCCCCTACCCTGAACTTTGGTTCCAACTCCTTCCGAAGTGCAAGTCTCTCTCTTGGGCTTTGCAGCTTCAAGCTGTCTGGGATCCCTTAGTCACTGCGTCCATCATCTCCCTGAAGGGAACCTAGGTGTTTCCTTTAAGCTCTTCAGAACTCTGGTATCTAATCTCTTTCCTCCACGTAATCTGAATGACCGCTTCAGGCTTCACAAATATTTGTTATATATCTTTATGCCAGTTTTTATGCGGTACGTGGGTCTCTCACTGCTGTGGCCTCTCCCATTGCGGAGCACTGGCTCCGGACGCGCAGGCTCAGCGGCCATGGCTCACAGGCCCAGCCGCTCCGCGGCATGTGGGATCTTCCCGGATCGGGGCACGAACCCGTGTCTCCTGCACCGGCAGGCGGACTCTCAACCACTGCGCCACCAGGGAAGCCCTATGCCAGTTTTTTCTTTTTCTTTATGCTACCCCTTAATTCATTAACTGTCTCCTCACTGCTATCTTCATGGTCACAAGTACTGCCAACATCTTTCCACTGCACATCTTCAGTCCCTGTGCCCTAGGAAACCTAAGCATCCCTGCTTGAATTTCTAGTTAACATCAGTTTACTGTCAGATTCTGTCCCTCACCCCCGCACTCCGTCAGATTCCACTCTCACTGGGGCCAAGTTTCCTGACTAATTCCATGTTTGCCCCACCAGTCCTTCAAGTCCTTTGCTCCCCATCCTACCTCAGCTTCCTGGTCCAGAGTTTCCACATAAAACAGAGGCCTATGTGTTTCATCTTTCTCCCCTCTGGAGACAGGTCTCTGGACTGGCTCCACCTGCTGTTCCCCACTGGGGACACTCCTTGCAATACCTTACTCACCAACATCAGGCTCCCCTATCCCTGACATCTCTCCCATCAGAGACCCAAGCATCTTAGAATATTTGTCCCTCCATCATGTCCCCAGCTCAGGTAACCAGTCCTAGGCCCTGGGTGGAGAAAGCTAAGGAGGGAAGGGGAAGAGAAGATCAGACCTCAGGTTCAAAGCTTCCAAGGAGGAGCTTTAGAAAAGAAGAGAGGACAGTGATCTTGGCTGGATAATCCCAGCCTCTTGCGCTTTCACTCTCCAACTCAGCCATGATGAGGCTCTACTCTACCCACATCTACTGAAATTGCTCTTGATGAAGTCATTGGTGACCTTCCAACTGTCAAATCTGACGGCCTTTTAAAAGTCTTCATCTTATTAAGCTTCTCTGCAGTAACTGACAATGCTGACTATGCTTCTTGTGCCTCTGTTTTAAATTCCATGAAACTCTGGTAACAGTCAAATCTGTATTTCAGCCTTGACTTTTCTTTTAATTTCCAGTCTGTATTTCCCATTGCCCCAAATCAAATTCATTATATGCATTTCTAAGCCTGCCGCTCCTCCAGGGCTCCCTGAGCTGGTTGACGGCATTATCACCCACTCAGTCACCCAAACTGAAACTCAGGCATTGTTCTTGACCTTTCCCATGCTCCGTAGGGCATCAGATCTTCCGCTGTGGGTCTCCTAAAACAGCTGAGCTCTACGATCTCCTCTGTAGCCTCATCTTACTGTATTAATTTAGGCCAAATAATTTCTCACTTGCATTATCATAATAACCTTACAATTGGTTTCTTCTGCGTCTCCTTTCAAGTTTATCTTTCATACCTGTGCTAGAGGTAATTTTCCCCAAACCAAACCAAAACAAACCTAACCGAACCCAACCCAATGAAAAAAAAATCTAACAATGTCATTTTTCTCTTAAATTTTCTCAAAATCTAGCCCCTCTTTCCCCAATCAACAAGGTGGGCATTCAAAATCCTGAGTGTGGAACACAGTGTTTTTCACCATCTGGCCCCCTCTTCCTTCCTCTCCCAGCATCGTCTACCACACTCCCCCAAGCTCTCTGCACCCCCAGCTTACTCCATCCATGCTCAGTGAGAATACTTCACTCTGTAATAAAGATGCCACAATTTTCGTGGCTATTATGCTTTTCTTCATGCTGCTCCTTCTATCAGAAACAGCTTCCCCTGCTTGTTGGTCTCATTCTCTCATATCATTCAAGATTCTGCTCAAAGGTCACTTCGATAGAGAAGCTTTCCCTGACCACTCTTTCTAAAACAGCAAACCTTGTCACTCTCTGTTCCCTTTATTAACCTACTTTTTTTTAATATTAACAGGTACTGCCACCTAATATATAATTATCTATCTCTCTGTTTATTGTTTGTCTCTGTGCTGCCAAGAGAGCAGGGATTTTGCCTAGTTCACCGCTGTGTCTACAGGGCCCACAAATGTGCTTGAGTAAATGAAGTGTGCTGTATTTCCAGTCCCCTTTAAGTCACAGATTAGAGGACACTTTATGGTGAGACCTTCCCCCAGGCAGAGTTAATTAATGCTTTTGTGGCCCCCTCCTTGTACTCGATATATGTTTTTACTGTAACATTTATCAGTAATTATTTATTTTATGTCTCTGTCTTTCCAGCTAGGTACTTAAGGGCATGCATGTAGATGTTATATAGCCTGGAACATAATAGAACCCTGAGCGATACACTGCTCAATAAATGTTTGCTGAATGAGTGAATGAATCCTCACCTCTACAGTCCTGAGAGTGAAGTACATTTAGCTTCAGTTTAACAATGAGAAACTCGACCCTACCAGGTGCCTCTCCATACTTTCTCTCCTGTACTAGAACAGGCTCTCATGTAGATGGGGATAGTAGTACTACGAGACTAAATTCAACTCAACACTATAGAAAATAAGGTTGTAGAAATGGCCTTGAAGGCATGGTAGAGGGAAAAAGAATCAAGAAATCACTGCCATCTCTACAGGCTATGTATTTGATTATTTGTTTAATGCCTGCATCTCCACTGCAATCCTGGCTAGAATGTATGCTGGTAAGGAGCAAGGTCCTTGTCTGTCTGGCTTACTGCTAGATTCTCAGCACTTGGAACTATACTTGGCACAAAGTGGGAAGTCAAGTGATATCTGTTTAATGTTAAATAAATGAATCTCTGCAGCATTAATGGTGAGAAGACTTCCACATTTGCCTTGGGCTATGTTTTAATATGATAGCCTATGAAAAACAGTTTGCAATATACAAAATTTCACTGCTATCTATTCTTTCCAAGTATACCTACATGCTCTTTTTTCAATATTACAAAGCAACCAGCGCCTGCTAAACACAATGAAAGGTGGATCACAAAGAGAATGAAAGACAACAATTATGTAAGTTAAGGCCCACATAGTGAAACCAGCCCATTTGCAAAAGAATACCACAGAGAAATGCTTCATAAGTTGTCTGAAAACAATAGGTAAGTAAAAATATTTTTAGTGAATTGGAAAAAGTGAGGAAAGCTTCATTATATTAACTGAGATAAAACACAGTAGCTAAAAACATGTACTAAATTAAAAAGTAAGGGTATATGAACTTGATGGGTTTTAAATTAACTTGGATACTCTCAATTAACGTTGTCTCTGTACTTGGTCGGATCTCATCTGCCACTGTGCCTATCTCCTGGTTTATGTATATGTGTTATTGCGAATAAAAACCCATATTCTTAAGAGAAGTCTTGACACCTCCTTAAAAGTATATTTAATGTGCTATAGAAATGGGGTGATCAGGGGAAAAAAGCAGGAGCATATTTGGTTGGAACAGAAATAGGGATCAGGGAAGGCAGGTGATGGGAATGCCCAAGACAACCAGCACTGTTTGGGCTGGGGCGCTTGAGAGGCTAATCCATCACCTTCAACAAACCCTGAGACGTCTCAGTAAGTGATTAGATTACAATGTAAGAATCAGGCCAGTCTTATCCATAGGGAATTATAAAGTAAGGATAAGAAACACATGGTCCCAGGCCCCGTGTATTTATAACCTAAATGGAGGAGAAGAGAAGCTGTCAGGAGAGCAGGACAGCTACACTTGCCCAAAGAGAAGTGAATGGTTTTCTATTATTAGGATCTTTGGAATTAAGAGAAAGTTAAGTTTTAAGCTGAAATACACAAAGCACCAGGATTTGTGAAATTAAGCTCTCCTTAAGTAGCTTCTATTCTAAGATGTCGAAACCAACTGCCAAGATCACTAATGGTAAGAAGCAGAAAACAGTGGAGGCAAAGTTAATGATAAACGTCCTTGTAGGTCTTGGTTCAAGTTTCATCTCTTTGAAAAGCTTGGCCAATACACTCAGGACTACAGTAATCTCCCTCCTCTCTGAACTTAGTGTCTTTCCATTCAGATACATTGGCTGCTTTATAAAGTCGGCTGGAGTTTCATGTCATAGCTCCCACCCAGGAGATATGGAAATGTCTCTGAACGGACATTACAGATACCATTTATGTTGTACTTATGTGCCAAAGAATGTGCTAATGCCTGAGCTATCCACAGTACTCTGAGTATGGTAAATGCGTAAAAGCACCTGGATGTGAGGGAGACCTGGTTTTGATTTCCATCATCCTATTGATCAGTTATCTCGTTAACTAGGAAGGCGATCCTTGCTTCCTCATCTCTCCAAATGCATCTCTCCCAAAGCTGCTTATGTCCCAGATGGAGGACACAGCTTTGTTCAAGACTCTGTGAGGAGTTTCATTTCTCTGTTGGAGGCTCCAAAAAATACTTTTTGAATGTAATTAGGTCAACAGAGAAGATCTAAGAATAATGTACAAGTCAGGCAGAGAGGGCCAGGCCCGCTAGATGGTGCCAATTTTATAGTTTTTCCCACTCTGCATGTATCCTAGTAACTGAGCATTGACCAGGCATCAGCGTGTAAAGGCACTGTCAACAGAAGGGCAGGTATAGGTCCCCAAGAACCACATTAGTCAAGGAGACAAAAAGCAAAGGCAGGAGACAAGATCCAGAGACCAGTTACTGCGAAGTCCCTCTCTGGGTCTAGGAAGTAAAGTGAGAAACCCAGGAGAACTGTGATAACTGTCCTGTAAGGAAAGATGCCTCCCACCTCACAGTGAGAGAGTGAGTTAACACCACACACCACAACAATTTAGTTCACTGAAACTACCTCAAAGTACACTGAAATGATTAAACTGTCAATTCTCTGGGTGGATTTTCAAGTAGAAAACTACATAAAACAAAGTGAGGGGGAGGACTCAAGATGGCGGAATAGAAGGACGTGGAATTCGTCTCTCCTCACAAATACATCAAGAATACATCTACAAATGGAACAATTCTCATAGAGCACCTGCTGAGCATTAGCGGAAAACTTCGGACACCTAAAAGGACAAGAAAAATCCCCTCATAACCTGTAGGAGGAAAGAAAGAAGAAAAAAAGAAAAGAGGAATCAAAACAGGTATCAGCAGCCCTGGCGGGAAGCTGAAGGTGAGGGGAGGTCCCCACACTCACAAAAACTCACGGTGGGGAAATTAGCTGCGACAGAAAAGGACCTTTGGGGGATCAAAGGAGAATGCAGCAGACAGTCTGCGGAAGGCAGGACAAGGTAAGAACTACACAAGTGGTCTACACCGCAGCTCTGCGCATTCCAGCCTGAGTCCTGAGTTGCCAGTTGTGGAGGGTGGGGCTTGGTACTGGAAAGTGGGATTTGGAGTGAGGACCCAGGAGGGGACAGCTGTTGGCTGTGAAAAGACAGCCTGAAGGGACAGGAGTAAGGAGCTACACAACCGGGAAAGTCTGCGGAAAAAGTGCGGGACGCCATAGAAGCAAGGCGTCATTGTTGAGTGGCACGCAAGGGGT
Source organism: Platanista minor (assembly GCA_004363435.1). Taxonomy (NCBI): domain Eukaryota; kingdom Metazoa; phylum Chordata; class Mammalia; order Artiodactyla; family Platanistidae; genus Platanista; species Platanista minor. The sequence continues at coordinate 11,154 of RJWK010036924.1, read as the reverse complement.
GGGGCCGCCATTACAACCCCTCTCCCCACCTGCTGGCTTCTTCCGCCTCCACAGGCACTGGGAGGGGCTCCCATCTGAGTGGGCTTGCCTGCCCCTCAGGCCAGGGTCTCCTACGCCCGTGTGGGCTCCAGGGGCCTGAGTGCCGCCCATCCCAAAGACTCCTTGGGAATCAGCCCTGGGCTCCCCTGCCTGGGACGGGAGTCTACTGATGCTGGCAGGGGCTGAATGCTAAAGTGTGGGGTTGGAAGAGCAGATCAGCGAGAGGAGCTCTGTTGGCTGCGCAGATACAGCAGAGGGGACAGGTGTGAGAGGATGCGTGGCTCCGAATGCCCCTAGGGGAAGTGTCGTCTGCCTGGAAAACGAGGCGTCATTGTTGAGTGGTGAGTGGGGGGGGGTGGGCTGCCTCTGCCCCCATATGCCAGCTCCTGCCTCCATGGTCTCTGGGAGGTATTCCTGGCACAGCGAGCATGCCACAGTCTGTTGCAATGGCCTGCTAGTCCCTGCTGCTGCAGGCAACTCACACACACCCCAACTGTGCCCTCTGTACCCCACGCCAGCCCCAAGCAGCCACTGCTTTTGCTCCCTCTCAGCTGGGCAAGGAACAGATGCCTAAGGATGCAGCACAGGCGGATGCGGGGTCAAAACCAAAGCTGAGCCCCAGCGGCGGTACGACTGAGGAAGAGGAATGGAAATCTTTCTGTGCAGCTGCACAAGCCATGGATTAAATCCCCAAGATCGGCTTGATAAATCCCGCATCTGTGGAATACCTGTATGGACAATGAGTGTTCCCACAACTGAGAATGGTCTGGCCTTCGCAGCAGTGGACTCTGGGGGCAAGAACATGGGGGAGTTAGGCCAGGTCAGGGTCTGAGCTGGCCCCACAGAGTCCACAGCAGGTGCAGAGACCAACCTAGAAGTACTGGAAGGCCTTCAGGGGAAGTGCGGACTGGCTCTGGCTCACTGGGGGAGCAAGGACATTGACAGAGCAGGCCCCAGGAAAATATTCTTATTACGATTATGTTTTTTTGGTTTGTTTCATTTTGTTCAGTTGTTGGTGTTGTTGCTTTTACTATTTTTTACCTTTCATATTTTTCTTTTTTTAATATATTTTTAATTTTTCTATTTTTACATTATTTTTGTTTTGTGTTTTCTTGTTTTTGGTCTTTGTTTTTTATTTTATTCTTTTTTTATTGTTTTTATGTGTATATTTTATGTTTTCTTCACTTTCTGGTTTATTTGTTTGCCTTTTGTTTTTTATTTTTCATTTTTTGTTTTTGTCAGTTTACTCCTGTTCCAATTTTTGAATTGTATCTATCTATCTATCTATCTATCACTTATCTATTTATTTATGGCTGCGTTGGGTCTTTGTTGCTGCGCACAGGCCTTCTCTAGTTGAGGCGAGCGGGGGCTACTCTTCGTTGCAGTGTGTGGGCTTCTCACTGCAGTGGCTTCTCTTGTTGCAGAGCACAGGCTCTAGGCACGCGGTCTTCAGTAGTTGTGGCGCACAGGCTTAGTTGCTCCACGGCACGTGGGATCTTCCCGGACCAGGGCTCGAACCCGTGTCCCCTGCACTGGCAGGCGGATTCTTAACCACTGTGCCACCAGGGAAGCCCCTCATTTTTGAATTCTTTTGTTTGTTTGTTTTCTTTTTTTTCTGTGTGTGTGTTGTGTTGTTGTTGCTACTCTTTGTTTTTGCTTTTGCTATTTGTCTTGGGTTTTGTTTGTCTGTTCGTTTTCTTTTCTTTTTTTGTGCCTCTGGCTGCACTGTGCAGTTTATGGGTTCTTGGTTCCCTGGTCAGGGGTTGGGCTTGGGCCTCTGGGGTGGGAGCACTGAGTCCAGGATGCTGGACCACCAGAGAATTCCTGGGCCCAGGAAATATTAATCAGTGTGAGCTCTCCCAAGGTATCCATATCAACACCAAGACACAGCTCCACGCAACTGCCTGTAGCCTCCAGTGCTGGATACCTCATGCCAAACAATCAGCAAGACAGGAACACAACCCAACCCATCAGCAGACAGACCACCTAAAGTTGAACCAGCTCACAGACACCCCAAAAAACACACCACCTGATGTGGCCCTGCCCATCAGAGGGAAAAGATTCAGCTCCACCCACCACAGCGGAGGCACCAGTCCCTCCCGCCAGGAAGCCTACACAAGCCCCTGAACCAACCTCACTCACCAGCGGGCAGACAACAGAAGCAAAAGGAATTACGAGCCTGCATCCTGCAGAAAGGAGACCATAAACACAGTAGTATAAACAAAATGAGAGGACAGAGAAATATGTTGCAGACGAAAGAGCAAGGTAAAATCCCACAAGACCAAATAAATGAAGAGGAAATAGGCAATCTACTTGAAAAATAATTCAGAGTAATGATAGTAAAGATGATCCAAGATCTCAGAATTAGAATGGAGGCATGGATCGAGAAGATACAAAAAATGTTTAACAAGGACTTAGAAGAACTAAAGAACAAAAATCAGTGATGAACAACACAATAACTGAAATTAAAAATACACTAGAAAGGGGCTTCCGTGGTGGCGCAGTGGTTGAGAGTCCGCCTGCCAATGCAGGGTACACGGGTTCATGCCCCAGTCCGGGAAGTTCCCACATGCCGCGCAGCGGCTGAGCCCGTGAGCCATGGCTGCTGAGCCTGTGCGTCCGGAGCCTGTGCTCTGTAACGGGAGAGGCCACAACAGTGAGAGGCCCGCGTACCGCAAAAAAAAAAAAAAAAAAAAAAAAAATACACTAGAAGGAATCAATAGCAGAATAACTGAGATGGAAGGACAGATAAGTGACCTGGAATATAGAATGGTGGAAATAACTGCCACAAAGCAGAATAAAGAAAAAAGAATGAAAAGAAAGGAGGACACTCTCAGAGACCTCTGGGACAACATTAAAGGCAACAACATTCGAATTATAGGGGTACCAGAGAAGAAGAGAAAGGAAAAGGGCCTTAGAAAATATTTGAAGGGATTATAGCAGAAAACTTCCCTAACATGTGAAAGGAAATAGTCAATCAACTCCAGGAGGTGCAGGGAGTACCATACAGGATAAACCCAAGGAGAAACATGCTGAGAAACATATTGATCAAACTAACAAAAAATAAATACAAAGAAAAAATATTAAAAGCAGCAAGGGAAAAGCAACACATAACTACAAGGGAATCCCCATCAGTTTATCAGCTGATTTTTCAGCAGAAACTCTGCAGGCCAGAAGGGAGTGGCAGGACATATTTGAAGTGATGAAAGGGAAAAACCTACAACCAAGATTACTATACCCAGCAAGGATCTCATTCAGACTCGATGGAGAAATCAGAAGCTTTACAGACAAGCAAAAGCTAAGAGAATTCAGGACCACAAAACCAGCTTTACAACAGATGCTAAAGGAACTTCTCTAGGTGGGAAACACAAGAGAAGAAAAAACCTACAAATACAAACCCAAAACAATTAAGAAAATGGTAATAGAAACATACATATTGATAATTACCTTAAACGTAAATGGATTAAATGCTCCAACCAAAAGACACAGATTGCCTGAATGGATACAAAAACAAGACCCATACATATGTTGTCTACAAGAGACCCACTTCAGACCTAGGGATACAAACAGACTGAAAGTGAGGGGATGCAAAAAGATATTCCATGCAAATGGAAATCAAAAGAAAGCTGGAGTAGCAATACTCATCTCAGACAAAATAGACTTTAAAATAAAGACTATTACAAGAGACAAGGAAGGACACTACATAATGATCAAGGGATCAATCCAAGAAGAAGATATAACAATTTTAAGTATTTATGTACCCAACATAGGAGCACCTCAATACATAAGGCAAATGCTAACAGCCATAAAAGGGGAAATCGACAGTACCACAATAATAGTGGGAGACTTTAACACTCCACTTAACACCAATGGATAGATCATCCAGACAGAAAATTAATAAGGAAGCAAAAGCCTTAAAAGACACATTAGACCAGACAGACTTAATTGAAATTTATAGGACATTCCAACCAAAAGCAGCAGAATACACTTTCTTCTCAAGTGCACATGAAACAGTCTCCAGGATAGATCACATCTTTGATCACAAATCAAGCCTCGGTAAATTTAAGAAAACTAAAATCGTATCAAGCATCTTTCCGACCACAAGGCTATGAGATTAGAAATCAATTACAGGGGAGAGACCATCAAGATGGCGGAGGAGTAAGACATGAAGATCACCTTCCTCCCAACAAATACCTCAGAAATACACCTACATGCAGAACAACTCCTACAGAATACCTACTGAATGCTGGCAGAAGACCTCAGACATCCCAAAAGGCAAGAAATTCCCACGTACCTCAGTAGGGCAAAAGAAAAAAGAAAACAGAGATGAAAGAACAGGGACAGGACCTGCACCTCTGGGAGGGAGCTGTGAAGGAGGAAAAGATTCCACACACTAGGAAGCCCCCTCACTGGCAAAGATGGGGGGTGGCGGGGGTGAAGATTCGGAGCCACAGAGTAGAGCACAGCAATAGGGGTGCAGAGGGCAAAGCGGAGAGATTCCCACACAGAGCATTGGTGCCGACCAGCATTCACCAGCCTGAGAGGCTGGTCAGCCCACCCACCAGGGCGGGTGGGGGCTGGGAGCTGAGGCTCTGGCTCCGGAGGTCAAATCCCAGGGAGAGGACTGGGGTTGGCTGTGTAAACACAGCCCGAAGGGGGCTAGTGTGCCACAGCTAGCCGGGAGGGAGTCCGGGAAAAAGTGTGGAACTGCCTAAGAGGCAAGAGACTATTGTTTCGGGTTGCGTGAGGAGAGAGATTCAGAGCATTGCCTAAATGAGCTCCAGAGATGGGCGTGAACCATGGCTATCAGCGCGGACACTGGAGATGGGCATGAAAAGCTAAGGCTGCTGTTGCAGCCACCAAGAAGCCTGTGTGTAAGCACAGGTCACTATCCACACCTCCCCTCCCGGAAGCCTGTGCAGCCAGCCACTGTCAGGTCCCATGATCCACGGACAACTTCCCCAGGAGAACACACGGTGCGCCTCAGGCTGTTGCAACGTCACGCCGGCCTCTGCCACCACAGGCTCGCTCCAAGTTCCATATCCCTCCCTCCACCCCTGGCCTGAGTTAGCCGCAGCCCCCTAATCAGCTGCGACTTTAACACCGTGCTGTCTGAGCAAAGAACAGATACCCTCAGGCGACCTACACACACAGACAGGGCCAAATCCAAAGCTGAACCCCAGAAGCTGTGTGAACAAAGAAGAGAAAGGGAAATCTCTCCCAGCAGCCACAGGAGCAGCGGATTAAATCTCCACAATCAAGTTGATGTATCGTGCATCTGTGGAATACCTGAATGGACAACGAATCATCTCAAAATTAAGGCAATGGACTTTGGGAGCAACTGTAGACTTGGAGTTTGCTTTCTGCATCTAATTTGTTTCTGGTTTTATGTTTATCTTAGTTGAGTATTTAGAGTTTATTATCACTGGTAGATTTGTTTACTGATTTGGTTGATCTCTTCTTTTTTTTCTTTTTATATATATATATATATATTTTTTTCCTTTTTCTCTTTTTGTCAGTGTGTATGTGTATGCTTCTTTGTGTGCTTTTGTCTGTATAGCTTTGCTTTTACCATTTGTCCTAGGGTTCTGTCTTTTTTTTTTTCTTTTTAGTATAGTTTTTAGCACTTGTTATCATTGGTAGCTTTGTTTTTTGGTTTGGTTGCTATCGTCTTTCTTTCCTTTTTTATTATTTCTAATTTTTAATAATTTTTTAAACTTTTTATTTTAATAACTTTATTTTATTTTCTTTCTTTCTTTCTTTCTTTTTTTCTCCCTTTTCTTTTGAGCCGTGTGGCTGACAGGGTCTTGGTGCTCAGGCCGGGTGTCAGGCCTGTGCCTCTGAGGTGTGAGAGCCGAGTTCAGGACATTGGTCCACCAGAGATCTCCCGGCTCGATGTAATATCAAATGGCAAAGCTCTCCCAGAGATCTCCATCTCAATGCTAAGACCGAGCTCCACTCAACAACCAGCAAGCTACAGTGCTGGACACCCTATGCCAAACAACTAGCAAGACAGGAACACAAACGCACCCATTAGCAGTGAGGCTGCCTGAAATCATAATAAGGTCACAGACACTCCCAAATATACCACTGAACATGGGCCTGACCATCAGAAAGACAAGATCCAGTCTCACCCACCAGAACACAGGCACCAGTCCCCTTTACCAGGAAGCCTACACAAGCCACTGAAACAACCTTACCAACTGGGGGCAGACACCAAAAACAATGGGAACTACGAACTTGCAGCCTGCGAAAAGGAGACACCAAACACAGTAAGTTAAGCAAAATGAGAAGTCAGAGAAACACACAGCAGATGAAGGAGCAAGGTAAAAATCTACCAGACCAAACAAATGAAGAGGAAATAGGTAGTCTACCTGAAAGAGAATTCAGAGTAATGATAGTAAAGATGAAACAAAATCTTGGAAATAGAATGGAGAAAATGCAAGAAACATTTAACAAGGACCTAGAAGAACTAAAGGGCAAACAAACAATGATGAACCACACAATAAATGAAATTAAAAATTCTCTAGAAGGAATCAAGAGCTGAATAACTGAGGCAGAAGAATGGATAGTGACCTGGAAGATAAAATAGTGGAAATAACTACTGCAGAGCAAAATAAAGAAAAAAGAAGGAAAAGAATTGAGGACAGTCTCAGAGAACTCTGGGACAACATTAAACACACCAACATTCGAATTATAGGGGTCCCAGAAGAAGAAGAGAGAAAGAAAGGGACTGAAAAAATATTTGAAGAGATTATAGTTGAAAACTTCCCTAATATGGGAAAGGAAATAGTCAATCAAGTCCAGGAAGTGCAAAGAGTCCCACACAGGATAAATCCAAGGAGAAACACGACAAGACACATATTAATCAAAGTATCAAAAATTAAAAACAAAGAAAAATATTAAAAGCAGCAAGGGAAAAACAACAAATAACATACAAGGGAATCTCCATAAGGTTAACAGCTGATCTTTCAACAGAAACTCTGTAAGCCAGAAGGAAGTGGCAGGATATATTAAAGTGATGAAAGGGAAAAACCTACAACCAAGATTACTCTACCCAGCAAGGATCTCATTCAGATTTGACGGAGATATTAAAATCTTTACAGACAACCAAAAACTAAGAGAATTCAGCACCACCAAACCAGCTTTACAACAAAGGCTAAAGGAACTTCTCTAGGCAGGAAACACAAGAGAAGGAAAAGACTTACAAAAACAAACCCAAAACAATTAAGAAAATGGTAATAGGAACATACATAATGATAACAACCTTAGATGTAAATGGATTAAATGCTCCAAGCAAAAGACATACACTGGCTGAATGGATACAAAAACATGACTCGTATATATGCTGTCTACAAGAGACCCACTTCAGACCTAGGGACACATACAGACTGAAAGTGAGGGGATGGAAAAAGATATTCCATGCAAAGGGAAATCAAAAGAAAGCTGGAGTAGCAATTCTCATATCAGACAAAATAGACTTTAAAACAAAGACTATTACAAGAGACAAAGAAGGACACCACATAATGATCAAGGGATCAGTCCAAGAAGAAGATATAACAATTGTAAATATTTATGCACCCAACATAGGAGCACCTCCATACATAAGGCAAATACTAACAGCCATAAAAGGGGAAATCAACAGTAACACATTCATAGTAGGGGACTATAACACCCCACTTTCGCCAAAGGACAGATCACCCAAAATGAAAATAAATAAGGAAACACAAGCTTTAAATGAAATATTAAACAAGATGGACTTAATTGATATTTCTAGGACATTCCATCCAAAAACAACAGAATACACTTGCTTCTCAAGTGCTCATGGAATGTTCCCCAGGATAGATCATATCTTGGGTCACAAATCAAGCCTTGGTAAATTTAAGAAACTTGAAATCGTATCAAGTATCTTTTCCGACCACAACACTATGAGACTAGATATCAATTACAGGAAAAAAATCTGTCAAAAAATACAAACACATGGAAGCTAAACAACACACTACTCAATAACCAAGAGATCACTGAAGAAATCCAAGAGGAAATAAGAAAAACCTAGAAACAAATGACAATGAAAACACAACAACCCAAAATCTACAGGATGTAGCTAAAGCAGTTCTAAGAGGGAAGTCTATAGCAATACGATCCTACCTCAAGAAACAAGAAACACCTCAAATAAACAACCTAACCTTACACCTAAAGCAATGAAGAACAAAAAAACCCCAAAGTTAGCAGAAGGAAAGAAATCATAAAGATCAGATCAGAAATAAATGAAAAAGAAGGAAATGAGAGCAAAGATCAATAAAACTAAAAAGCTGTTTCTTTGAGAAGATAAACAAAATTGATACACCATTAGCCAGACTCATCAAAAAAAAAGGGAGAAGACTCAAATCAATAGAATCAGAAATGCAAAAGGAGAAGTAAAAACGGACACTGAAGAAATACAAAGGATCATTAGAGATTACTACAAGCAACTATATGCCAATAAAATGGACAACCTGGAAATAATGGACAAATTCTCAGAAAAGCACAACCTTCCGAGACTGAACCAGGAAGAAATAGAAAATATAAACAGACCAATCACAAGCACTGAAATTGAAACTGTGATTAAAAATCTTCCAACAGACAAAAACCCAGGACCAGATGGCTTCAGAGGCGAATTCTACCAAACATTTAGAGAAGAGCTAACGCCTATCCTTCTCAAACGCTTCCAAAATATAGCAGAGGGAGGAATACTCCCAAACTCATTCTATGAGGCCGCCATCACCCTGATACCAAAACTAGACAAAGATGTCACAGAGAAAGAAAACTACAGGCCTATATCACTGATGAACACAGATGAAAAAATCCACAACTAAATACTAGTTAAATAGAATCCAACAGCACATTAAAAGGATCATATACCATGATCAAGTGGGGTTTATCCCAGGAATGCAAGGATTCTTCAATATATGCAAATCAAGCATTGAGATAAACCATATTAACAAATTGAAGGAGGAAAACCATATGATCATCTCAATAGATGCTGAGAAATCTTTTAAGAAGATTCAACACCCATTTATGATAAAAACCCTGGAGAAAGTAGGCATAGAGGGAACTTACCTCAACATAAGAAAGGCCATATATGATAAACCCACAGCCAACATCTTTCTCAATGGTAAAAAACTGAAACAATTTCCTCTAAGATCAGGAAGCAGACAAGGGTGTCCACTCTCACCAGTATTATTCAACATAGTTTTGGAAGTTTTAGCCACAGCAATCAGAGAAGAAAAAGAATTAAAAGGAATCCAAATTGGAAGAGAAGTAAAGCTATCACTGTTTGCAGATGACATGATACTATACATAGAGAATCCTAAAGATGCTACCAGAAAACTACTAGAGCTAATCAATGCATTTGGTAAAGTAGCAGGATACAAAATTAATGCACAGAAATCTCTGGCATTTCTATACACTAATGATGAAAAATCTGAAAGAGAAATTAAGTAAACACTCCCATGTACCATTTCAACAAAAATAATAACATACCTAGGATAAACCTACCTAAGGAGACAAAAGACCTGTATGCTGAAAACTGTAAGACACTGATGAAAGAAATTAAAGATGATACATAGAGATGGAGAGATATACCATGTTCTTGGATTGGAAGAATCAACATTGTGAAAATGACCCTACTATCCAAAGCAATCTACAGATTCAATGCAATCCCTATCAAACTACCAATGACATTTTTCACAGAACTAGAACAAACAAATTCACAATTTGTATGGAAACACAAAAGACCCTGAATAGCCAAAGCAATCTTGAGAAAGAAACAAAGAGCTGGAGGAATCAGGCTTTATGACTTCAGACTATACTACAAAGCTACAATAATCAAGGCAGTATGGTACTGGCACAAAAACAGAAATATAGATCAATGGAACAGCATAGAAAACCCATAGATAAACCCACGCACATATGGTCACCTTATCTTTGATAAAGGAGGCAAGAATATACAATGGAGAAAAGACAGCCTCTGCATTAAGTGGTGCTGAGAAAACTGGACAGCTACATGTAAAAGAATGAAATTAGAACACTGCCTAATACCATACACAAAAATAAATTCAAAATGGATTCAAGACCTAAATGTAAGGCCAGACACTATAAAACTCTTAGAGGAAAACATAGGCAGAACACTCCATGACATAAATCACAGCAAAATCCTATTGGACCCACCTCCTAGACAAAGGGAAATAAAAGCAAAAATAAACAAATGGGACCTAATGAAGCTTAAAAGCTTTTGCACAGCCAAGGAAAACAAAAAGATGAAAAGACAATCGCAGAATGGGAGAAAATATTTGCAAATGAGGCAACTGACAAAGGATTAATCTCCGAAATATACAAGCAGCTCATGCAGCTCAATATCAAAAAAACAAACAACCCAATCCAAAAATGGGCAGAAGACCTAAATAGACATTTCTCCAAGGAAGATATACAGATTTCCAACAAATACATGAAAGGATGCTCAACATCACTAATAATTAGAGAAATGCAAATCAAAACTACAATGAGGTATCACCTCACACCAGTCAGAATGGACATCATCAAAAAAATCTCCAAACAATAAATGCTGGAGAGGGTGTGGAGAAGAGGGCACCCTCTTGCACTGTTGGTGGGAATGTAAATGTAAATTGATACAGCCCCTATGGAGAACAGTATGGAGGTTCCTTAAAAAACTAAAAATAGAATTACCATATGACCCACAATTCCACTACTGGGCATATACTCAGAGAAAACCATAATTCAAAAAGATACACGCACCCCAATGTTCACAGCAGCACTATTTACAATAGCCAGGACATGGAAGAAACCTAAATGTACATCAACAGAGGAATGGATAAAGAAGATGTGGTTCACATATACAATGGATTATTACTCAGCCATAAAAAGGAATGAAATTGGGGGCTTCCCTGGTGGCGCAGTGGTTGAGAGTCCACCTGCCAATGCAGGAGACACGGGTTCGTGCCCCAGTCCGGGAAGATCCCACATGCCGTGGGGCGGCTGGGCCCGTGAGCCATGGCCGCTGAGCCTGTGCATCCGGAGCCTGTGCTCTGCAACGGGAGAGGCCACAAAAGTGAGAGG
>RJWK010036923.1:0-21501 GCA_004363435.1 Platanista minor | reverse complement strand
AGTGGCTTCTCTTTGCTGTGGAGCACGGGTTCTAAGTGCATAGGCTCAGTAGTTGTGGCTCTTGGGCTCTAGGGCGCAGGCTCTAGTAGTTGTGGAGCACGGGCTTAGTTGCTTTGCGGCATGTGGGAACTTCCCGGACCAGGGACTAAACCCATGTTCCCTGCATTGGCAGACGGATTCTTAACTACTGCGTCACCAGGGAAGTCCAACGTATCTAATTTAAAATTTTCTAGTAGCTACAGTAAAATAAAAGAAAACAGATGAAATTAATTTTGATAACATGTTTTATTTATTTTATTTATTTTTATTTATTTATTTATTTATTTATTTTTGCGGTACTTGGGCCTCTCACTGTTGTGGTCCCTCCCGTTGCAGAGCACACGCTCCGGACGCGCAGGCTCAGCGGCCATGGCTCACGGGCCCAGCCGCTCCGCGGCATGCGGGATCTTCCCTGACCGGGGCACGAACCCGTGTACCCTGCATCGGCAGGCGGACTCTCAACCACTGCGCCACCAGGGAAGCCCAACATGTTTTATTTAATTCAATATGTCCAAAATATTATCTTTTCAACATCTAATCAACACAACAATTATTGATGAGATAGTTTACTTTTTTTTTTGAGATGTACTTGGGGTACATCTCACTCCAGACTAGCCACATTTCTAGTGCTCAGTAGCCATATGTGGCTAGTGGCTACCATTTTGGACAGCACAGGCCTAGCCACACAGGACATGGTGATTCTGTAAAAGGAAGGTGACAGTAATCACAGCGCAGAGGAAGTAGTCTCCTAAGGAGCACTTGAGGGAGTTACCCTGCTTTAGTCCAGTCATGTAACCCAGACCACTGCTGTTTGAAGGGAGATTCTACTACCCCATGTTTGGCTCTTCAGCCCTGGGAAAGTACCTTAACCTTCATATAACTCAGTTTCTCATCTCTTATCACTTGGAGCTGCTCAGATGATTACATGAAATAATAGGTAAAAGCATTTAGTTAATACTTGGCAGGTAGGAAGTACTTGATTAGTAGTAGCTACAAAAATCTACTAGGATCCCACCTTATTATACAAACCTTAACCTCATTTTAGAGTTTTATAAAAAGGTTAGTAGGGCTCTCTACAGATTGCTATCATCTCTTATCCAGCAAGTGTAAAGGGGCTCTTAGGTAAGGTGAACTGGAAAAAAAACAAAAAAAGTAAAGAAACAAAAAAGGTCATGAGTTACATTATAACTAGACTTCTATTAGAGGGAATCATATTAATAAAATAAGATGGTGTTCTACTTTTTAAAAATTATGGTAAAATGTACATAACATAAAATCTGTAATGGAGCAGGACCCTATGGGGCCTTCCCAGGACAAACCCCCTGCCCCATATCCTCTGCTGTAGTTCCTCTCTGACTACCCAGATAATAGTATCTCATGCATATTTCCTGAGGTTTTCATTTGCTAAAAACCACTGCCAAGTGGAAGAAATTAACTACTTGATGATCATGAGCACGTAGCCCCCAGACCTGCTGGTGACTAAGGATTGATCACCCTCAACCAGAGAATTGTGCAGGAGTGGATCACATACCCTTTGGGATGACTCTTTCTCACCTGGACTTTAAAAATGCTTTGCTGAAATGCTTCAGGGAGTTCGGGGGGTTTTGGGGCACGAGCCCTGCAATAATCCTTTCTCTGCTCCAAACTCTGACTTTTCAGTTTGTTTGGCTTCACTGTGTGTTGGGCACACAAACTTGTGTTCGGTAACAAATCTACCATTTTAACCATTTGTAACTGTACAGTTCTATGGCATTAAGTGCATTCACACTGTTCTGCAACCATCGCCATCATTCATCTCCAGAAATTTTTCAACATCCCACAATAAAACTCTGTATCCAATAACTTCCTATTACCCCCTTCCCCAGTCCCTGGTAAACACTATCCCACTTTCTTTTTTTGTGTGTGTTTGACTATTCTAGGTATTTCATATAAATGGAGATCTTTATTATTTTATTCTATTTTCAAAATAAATTTATTTATTTATTTTTGGCTGCGTTAGGTCTTCGTTGCTTCACGCGGGCTTTCTCTAGCTGCAGTGAGCGGGGCCTACTCTTCGTTGTGGTGCGCGGGCTTCTCATTGGGTGGCTTCTCTTATTGCGGAGCACAGGCTCTAGGCGCACAGGCTTCAGTAGTTGTGGCACACGGGCTCAGTAGTTGTGGCTCGCGAGCTCTAGAGTGCAGGCTCAGTAGTTGTGGTGCGTGGGCTCAGTTGCTCCACAGCATGTAGGATGTTCCTGGACCCGGGATCAAACTTCCGTCCCCTGCATTGGTAGGTGGATTCTTAACCACTGTGCCACCAGTGACGTCCCTGGAGGTCTTTATGTTTTGAACATGTTATTTCTTTAAACATTAAAGTAAGAAAATTTGTTCTTACGGATAGAGTAAACCTAGAAATGTTTTTAAAGAATAATTAATGTTGGAATGCATGTTGATATGTGCAGATGAAAGGCACTGAAGTAACAAATTATGACTATTACACATACATATCTGAGGGAGATGATCACCATGAAGGTTTTTCTTTACTTTTTAAAAGGAACTCTATGAAAGTACAGGCACATGAATATAAATTAGGACATCTGCATAAGACCATTGCTCATAAATGTCATAAATAATCAAAATGTTCATGGATATCAGAAATCTCTCTGGTTTACAGATCCTTGGGTTCCAACCTTGGCTGTGTCACTAGTGTGCCATTTGGCCTGAGCTTAGGACCTGACCCTGTCAAGTCCCTCCTATCTTCATCTGTAAAATGCAGATACTAATAGCTGCCCTTCCTACATCATAGGGTTGATGTGAAGATCAAACAAGATAATCAGAGTGAAAGAGCTTTGAAAATACAAAGCCCTGTAGAAATGCAAGGCATTATTAAAGACTGTGGAGAGATTGCTAACACAATTTGATTCAAGGCCAAAGTTTTGTACTTCCAAAAGTTAAAAAGATATTCAGCATTTGCAAATTATTTAGAAAACCAAATTCCTGCTGTGGCAACCTAGTACTATGACTGAATTATATGCTAAATGCTGTATATTTGATACCTACTGCTTGCTATAAGTCACATAACCACATTACCACACTAGATGTAATTGTATAGCATTTTGCAATATCTTCCATTTTTGGTGGGTATGAGGTTATAAATCAACATAGCTTAAAGACAAACTCATGTCTTCACTAGAAGATTTGGTTTTTGTTTAATTTCTTTTACTTTTCCATGGTGGCAACAGTGCTGCTCTCTGTAACATGTCTACTCTGAGATGCAATTTAGCAAGCATTAATTAAGTGCCTATGGTGTACAGTCATTTGGGGTAGAGATGGGGTTGGGGGAAGGGTGGAGGTCATGAGAAGAAACACAAAGAAAAACAGGGTCCTTGAATTGGGGGAGATTTAAAACTGGTGGGGAGTGGCATATCCTGTGACAATTAACTATAAAGACACAATGAAATCAATGCCAAGAAAAGGCTTCAGGGGCTTCCCTGGTGGCGCAGTGGTTAAGAATCTGCCTGCCAATGCAGGGGACATGGGTTCGAGCCCTTGTCCAGGAAGATCCCACATCCATGGAGCAACTAAGCCCATGAGCCACAATTACTGAGGCTGCACTCTATAGCCAGCGAGCCACAACTACTGAAGCCTGCGTGCACAGAGCCTGAGCTCCACAGCTAGAGAAGCCACCGCAGTGAGAAGCCTGCGCACCGCAATGAAGAGTAGCCCCTGCTTGCCACAACTAGAGGAAGCCCACGTGCAGCAACAAAGACCCAAAGCAGGCAATAAATAAATAAAAAATAAATTCTTTAAAAAAAAAGAAAAAGAAAAGGCTTAAGTAATACATCATGGGGGTTGGAGATGTTCAAAGGATTGATTCATTCTACTAGGAGGGCAGAATCTCGTGAGATTTGTCCCTGGTCCTGATGCCTGAGAAGGATTCCTTGGGTCAGAAATAGAGGTGAGGATGTCCTGAGCCTGCAGGAACCACACCTAGCTTATCCCACAAATATTTACCCACTAACTGGCTGATAAAACTAAACAACTTGGCAATGTACCTGTGACTCTACAAATAACAGCTGGGTGGTGTTAGGGGTTAAATCCCAGATTCTTATTTGAAAGCAAGAGCCTTTGGCATTCCACCATCCCAGGAGGCCAGTTCAGAGGGCAGTCATACACATCTCTGAAAACAACACTTCATTTTATTTCAGTTCCATAGAGTTGCAAGAATTTAATCTTTGTTCAAACGGAGGTTCCAAATTTAAATAACCCACGTGCAGCTGGAAAACTCTCCAGGCCCAAGTTCCACCTGCTTGTTTCTAAGCTAACTTCTGCTTGTGTCCTAGTTTTCACAGATCCAGCACCAACCTTTACGTTTGAGTTTGGTTTTGGGGGGAGGGATTACACTTCCCCTTCCAATTCATTACTGTTAGATTACTTTTCCCTGTCCCCAAAGTATAAGAACTCTCTTCTAACCATTATCATACTATTAGCTAACATTTATTGATATCTTACCTTGGGCCAGGCAATGTGCTATGTGTATTACAGCATCTCCCTTACACAGGACAGGTAATATTACTATTTCTATTTAATTGCAGAGGAACAGAGGCTTAAAGAGGTTATGTAACTTTTCCAAAGTCACCTGGCTAGTTTAGTGATGGAGTCCAGTGGAGTCAGCACACTCACATATAACCACTGCACTGCATTATCCCTACCCACTTGTCTTTCTCTTCAATATCAACAGAGAATTCTGTGAAATTTAAGTGTCACTTGTATGCAAAACATTTCGAAGGGTGGCAATCTGTAGCTTAAGAGGAACAAGCCGCTCCTGACTTGCTAGGACCATGTTAACTAAGATTTATTCAGCACTCTCTATGTACAAGACACTCTGCTAAACACAGGCACTTTCTCATTTTAACCTTTACAGTAGCCTTAGGGAGGGGCATGATTATCATCTCTTTAACAGATGAACAAACTGAGGCACAGAGAGGTTAAGCAACTGAGCTCAGGTCCTTTTAGAAAGTGGTGGGGACAGTATTTGAACGTTGGCCGTTTGATGTCAGAGCTCTAGCTTTTAAACTCTGAGCGATATGGCCACTTCGGATGAGTTGAGGGTCCCTGACAAGACCCTACTTCAAAATTTCTCCCCCACTTGCCTGCCCCAGAACTTGAAATGAGAAGCCTTAGACCCTCCTGTGCAGTTGGGAGTTGCTGTTTGTTTGCTGGAGAGGAGTGACACTGGGAGTAGCGAGCATCAGTTTCCCTCAAAGCCCTGTACCAGGTGATGCAAGGCAATGATGGCGGGGCGGGGGTGGGGGGCGGGCAGGGCAGGGCAAGACCCCAGTTCCTGCCCTCCAGGCTGGAGAGGAGCAGGAGGGAGATAAACAAGGCAGGTGCAATCGACACTGAAATTGAGGTACCAAAAGCAAATGAAGTCATGCCACTCCTTTGCTTAAAATCATTCACCAGCAGTCATCACCAAGAGGATGATGACAGCCTGCTTCCCTCAGCAAGACAGACACAGCTACTCCTCCTGCATCTGTCTGCCTTCCTCCTTAGCTTCATCTCTGGCCCCCGTCACTCACTCTGTGCAATAGCCAGGCATATGACAGGCATCTTCATGTCCTCTTTGCGTCCACCTGGCCTAACTTATAGCACTCCTTCAAGACTTATCTTGGTCGCACTTGTATTCAAGCCTTTACTGCTCTCCTCTCCCCAGTGTATGCGACTCTATAACACTTTGTACACCTATTATAGCAGTTATTACCCTAAATTGAAATCGTTTACAAATTTGTCTCTTCAAAGGCTTAATCCTCTTTTGCATCTGGAGTGCTCACTCAGCACGGGGGACACACTAGGCTCTCAAAGCTTGGATGAAAGCCAAAATACGCACATTAATCCGATGCAAGGATTCCTAGGTCGATTAGCAGTCCAGCACCCAGCGCTAAACGAAGACACTTGGGGATCAGCACTTGTAAGTTCGGGAGAAGGAAGATCTTTGGAAGCACCCAAGGCAGACCTGGGCTACACTCAACTGGATGTTCAACAGTAACTGGGGAGATGATGAGGAAGCAGAAGGCCTTAAAGTTCACCAATTTCAGAAATTTGCCTGGTCTGGCTCCACCACCGGTAACTTTTTTTTCAACTGGCCCTGATACAATATTGTATTTATAGGCGTGCCTGCCTCTCCACCAGCCAGCACCTTCCAGCAGTGTACCAGTCCTCACTGCGCACCCACTGGGTGGCTCAGGCCGTACACATCACCCTCACCGTTTATCCAGGTATTATTGTGTTAGATATTTTAAAATCATCAGCTCATTTAATCCTCTCAACAACCTGTGAAATATTTTTGTTTATTTTACTCGTGAGGAGACTGACGTCCGGAGTGGTGAAAGCACCTTGTTCCATACCACTGCGTGCCCCTTTCCACTGCGCAGGGGCTGACCCCGCTCTCTGAGTGGAAGGGCTCCTGGCGCTTCACGCTCTCGGGCTCCAAGGACGCCTAAAGCAGAGTGGTCAGAAAATGTGTTGCATTCTTTATCTGCACAGTGAAAAAGTTGTTTCGAGGTAAAAGTTGTTGAGAGAAGGAAGCCAAGATGGGGAGCTAAGGGGGAGAGAAGAAACAGGAGGGGGGCGGGGAGGGGTGAGAGAAGGACCCGAGAGAGAGGGCTGGAGTCCAGAGCAGCGGAGGCCGGGCCGGGCCGGGGCGGGGCGCGGGGGCGGGCCGGGCGCGGGCGCAGAGCTATTGGCCCGTGCGTCCGGGAGTGGCCCCTGCGCGCCCGGCCGCCGCCAGACGGCGAGCCCGCACGCGCCTCCCATCGCTGACAGCGGCCGGGCGGCACCTGGACCGCAGGGCGAGCGAGCTGGGCAGAGCCGCCAGCACCCCGCCGGGGAAGAGGAGGCTCGCAGCGCCCAGTCCGGAGGAAGGTAACGCGCCGCACCGCGCTCGGGGTTGCGGGGTTTGCTCCAACCGGCCGGGGTCTGCGGCCAAGAGGACGAGGGAGGCGGCGAAAGCCTGTCAGCGCGCCCGGCTCTAGCCTCGGACTAATCTGGCCACTCGTTGTGTTACCTCGGGCAACTTTCTTTCCCTCTCTGGGTCTGTGTTTCCTCCTCCGTTAAATGAGGGAGTTGGTGTTGAATGATGATGCTTTTCTGGTCTTCTGAGTTCTAAAACGTGAACTTCTTTTTGACACCCGGCAAGCGCCCTTTCTCAATTTCGCACTCATTAAAGAGCCGGCTCCGCTGCCCAGGGGGCGGTCTCCAGGAAGCCGAGGTGCTTGGGTAGGCGGCGGTTCCGTGGGCTGTCGCGTTTCCTGGGGCTTTCGAGGACTGAGCCTGGGCTTGGGACTGGCTGCTGGGTGGCCCTGACTACAGAGTTAACTGTCCCTAGATTGCTCAGGTGGAGTAAGGTAGGGCGTTAGGACCTATCTGCAGGCGGGGCGTTGGGAAGGGGGAGTTGGGTGCTGATGATTTCTACCTGGAAGATAAGCAGATTTGTTTTGGAGTTCTACTACACCCAGACCTTGTCCCGTGGTGAGTTATAAATTACAGGAATGAGGTTTATTATCTTTCAAAGTAGAAAACCAACTGCTTCAGCAGCTAGGACATAGGGCTCTCCCAGCATGTAGGAAGTGGGCCTCTCTCTCTGCAGCCATCCCCCTCCCTCTCCCTTTTCCTCCCTCCTCCCTTTATAAATCCCCTTTGACTTTGAGGGGCTCCACTTCCTGCCTGAATGAAAAGTCCTCATTCTCGTTGAGTGCTGGTTTGTGACCAGCAGCCTCCAGGGCTTTGGGCTCGGGGTTGAGATGGAAGCCTAGATAAGAACAGACTATGAATCATACTGTCAGCCTCTACAATGCAAGGATGTGCAGAGGAAGCCCCATGGGGTTTCGGACAGACAGACAAACACTGGAAGGTGGGATGGATTCCAACTGCTGTTCAGCTTCCCGTCCCCTTCTTGGCAGCCATTCTCAGCTATGCAGCCAACTGCCAGTAGGACGGAGCAGCCACACGGAGGAGGGTGGTTGAAAGGAGCAGAGGACTTCGGTGGGTTCTGTGGAAGGTCTCCCGCAATTCTCTCCCTTCCCTTTCCCTCAGCCCTTAGTGTGGGATCCAGGTGAAAGTAGATTCCAGGGTCCATCAAGAGCAGCGGAAGACGGGGGCAGGACAGTGGCAATATTGACTTTTGGGGGGGCACTTATGGGCCAGACAGTCTTTTTTGCATGTAACATGTCCTTAGTTCTCACAAAGCCACGTGGTATCCTGATATTTACCCCATTTTACAAATGAGAAACTGAGGCTCAGAAAGATGGCTTCCCTTAGTCACATAGCTAGTAAGTTGCAGAGCTGGGATTCAAATCCAATCTCTCTGATTCTAAAACCTGTGTTCTTTTCCCTTTCTTGGTGCTCCTTGAGTAAGGGCAAGTTGGAATAGTGACAGAAAAAAGGATTGTTATTGAGTTCTCACGAGGTGACAGACTCCATTCAAAGCACTCTAGAGGTGTTATGTCATTTATGGTGCAGGCGTTTCAGTCATTCTGATGGGCATCAGTGATGCCTTAGCCTCTGTCAAGCAGCAGTCCCGTTCCAGAACGCCTGCCTGATCCCACCCAGCTGCTGGTGAGTGGGTTGGGTGAGGGCCCTGTTTGCTTTATCCTAGAGGTGGTTTGAGGTCTCATGAAAGATTGATTGTCCACAGCTGATCCGTTAGACCTGACCGTTGGCTTGTGAATGATCCCACTGTCCCCTAAGAGGCCTTTCTCAGGCTTCGCTCAATAAACATTTGTGGAATGAATGAACTAGCACCTTGTGCAGAGTGGTCTGCTGTCCTCAAGAAATGTGAGGCGGCCCCTGGGGCAGCCCGGGCCCTCACCATCCTCAGAACCCAGGATGCCAGGCCAGATAGTTCTCCCCCTCGGGCAAGGAAGGTAGGGTGAACTGTGCCCCTGTGGGCTTACAGATTTCCCTGGTAATGTGTTGGCTGCCACCTGTTTTATAAAGGAGTTTTTAAAGATAGTAGAGGAAGACAAATTTGACCTTTTAAAAAAGTTAAAAGGAAAAGTGACTTAGTTTTAATCAGGTTTCTGCTCTCTCAAAAAGGGGGGGAAATAAGATGGTACTATTTGCCTTAGGGCTTCCCAAACTTCTCCATTAGAAGAGTCTCTAATAGCAAAAGAAGGCTGACAAGTGCTCCTGGGTGTTGGGTTATAGTTCAGATTGGCCCCAGCGAGCATGAAAATTGTTCTAAGGATTTATGCAGGTTTTTTCATTTGATTCCGTATGTCTGTCAAATTTAGTTTTTCTGATAAATATTTATATATAGTTTTCTTCCCCAAAATATTTGTGTAAAATTGGTGTCCTGGCATATTGCTTTATATTCTTGAGGGGCTGAGAGTACCCAAATGGAGAAACAGGGCAAAGGTTCTGGTCTGGGAGCTTTAAGTATTTGTTTGCGTTTTCTAGTCACTTGGTTCATAGTGATAGAGCTTCCCAGCCTCCTGTGGTGATAAGCTCTTTTTCCATTTTTCAGAGTGAAGAACATATTTTAAAAATAAAAACGATCATAGTTTTCCCTCCCCCCAGACTTATTAAGATATAAATGACACTGCATAAGTCTAGGGTGTACACATGATGATTTCATACATGTATATATCACTACTATTTTTCTTGTAGTGAGGACGTTTAAGATTTAGTCTCTTAGCAACTTTCAAGTATGTAATACATACTATAGTCACCATGCTGTATATTAGATCCTAAGAACTTATTCATCTTATAACTGGAAACCTGTATGCTTTGACCAAGACCTCCCTATTTCCTCCACTCCCCAGCCTTTGGCAGTCATCGTTGTACTCTCTGTTTCTATGAGTTTAGCTTTTGTAAGATTCCATGTGTAAGTGATATCATTATTGTTTGTTTTCTTATTACCAAAACTATACCTATTTGTTGTAGAAAAAGATAAAATACAGATTAGCATTAATAATAATACATCTGTACTCAGAAGCAACTAATGCAAAACTTGGGATACAGCCTTCCAAATCTTTTCTCTGTAACTGTACGTTAAAAAAAAAAAAAAAGAACAAATGAATATAACTGTTACTTTTGATTGTAGTATTGTCAGGGCTAAGCGCCATCTCAGGTTGCTTTTGGTTTTTTGGGTTTTTTTTGTGGTACGCGGGCCTCTCACTGCTGTGGCCTCTCCGTTGCGCAGCACAGGCTCCGGACGCGCAGGCTCAGCGTCCATGGCTCACGGGCCCAGCCGCTCCGCGGCATGTGGGATCTTCCCGGACCGGGGCACGAACCCGTGTCCCCTGCATCGGCAGGCGGACTCTCAACCACTGAGCCACCAGGGAAGCCCTCAGGTTGCTTTTGAAAGAATGTTGAGAGTAAATCATGAATAATTAAAGACATCATAAAGGTTAATCCTGTTTGTGAACCCCAAAGTTCACCCCCTATAGTTCCCCTGTGTCATTTAGTTTCCAGCAGAAAGAAGTGCCCGCAGTGGGGCTGCTACTGAAGTTACGTCGTCAAGTTGTGCTCCTTGTTAAAGTGACTCAAGTATCTTAAATGTCTCAGATGTAACAAAAAGGTAGCTCTTCAGTGTTGTTGATGTGCAAAACGTGAGCAGAAAATTCAAAATCTAAATAGCACAGTGAGGAGGAGAGAGCCTTAGATAAGGTCCTTGCTCCAACATTGCATTTTAGTACCTGTGTGACTTTGGGGAGCTTCTGTGAACCAGATTTTCCTTCTGTAAATTGGAAATAATGACACCTACTTGATTTTTCTCCACCGAAGTCACTAGGCGGACCAAGTGGCAGGTGTTGTTGTTTGTTACTTGAATTGCATGTCAGTGTGTATGCAATTTAAAAAAAATTTAAAGGTAGAAAAAACCAAAAACATTGTCAGTCTTTATAAAGATGCTGAAATCTAACTCCTGGGCCTAACGTTAGTAGGACTTAATTATGATGCAGATGCTCTGTTGGATCCCTACTCTGTTTTCTTCAAAGAATATAGGATTCCTACGTGGCTGGCATCTCACTGATCTTCATCACAATCCTGAAGCGAAGAAAAGGACAGAAAATAGTCCCATTTCACCGAATAAAAACAGGCTTGCCATTCAAGGGAGCTGTTCCTTTGCACAGGGAGTCCCAGAGCTCCTGAGGGCTGTCTCTGGCTGCCTAAAGCAAGGCAGAGGCATGCTGGGAGGAAGCAGTGAGAGCAGCCGGAAAGGTGATGATGTACCCCTGGGGGCGTTCACCCAGCTCGGAGCAGCTCTGCGGAGAGGAATGGGCCCTGTATCGGGAGGCAGGTGGCTTGGCTTCTACTCCTATCTCACAGGTAAGCTGTGAGCTCTGGGTTTAGTCATGTCCTCTCCTGGAGCCTTGGTTTTTGTTTTTGTTTTTTAATCTATAGAGGGAGTTGGACCAGTCTTAAAAATCTATGATTCTGGGGTATTTTCCATTCACATTTGCCCAGATAAAAGTTTGGTAGAGAATCCAAATGAATCAGGTGTCAGAAAATGTTCCCACTTCCTGTTGCTTTCAGTGCCCCTTCATTGTTTTCTAAGGGTCTCCCCAGCTGACTGCCCTCATGCAGAACACATGATCCATAGATCATTGAGGGGAGAGTTGTTTCTGCTCATCTATTTGTTACTGTTAATCTAGAACATCCTCAGTTTGTAGGAGGGAGAACTGCTTTGAGGCAACTTTTGGGAAGGTAGGTTGACAGAAGTATAATGAAAGCAGGTTATTTATGTTAATAAGGCTGTGTGTGTCACAAAGTACTCACTTCTGAAATCACTAAATACAGTACTTTTCTTTAGTGCCCACTGGGTATTGGTCCTGTGCTGAGACCCTTGCAGAACGTGTGAGAAGTACACTCTAGAGTGGTTTAGAACCGTAGGCTAGGGCGAGGGAGGGAGAGAGGAGACCGGAGAGAGGAGAGAGCGCCAGGTGTGGCTGGAACACCTTGGAGATGAAAAGGCCAATTTAGGAAAAGATTGAGGCTCTAAGGGCTTGGAATCTCTGGTTTAATTCTGCATCCAATTGCCTGGCACTCAATGGGAACTTAGTAAAGTATTTTCAATGAATTAATAAATGAACAAATGGAAGAATGAATGAATCACTCTTCTGAAATGAAGTCTATGCTGAAATGTGGTGTAATGATCCTCAGGTCATTGCAGTGACTTTACATATGTGAAGTACTTACCACTTACAAAAACATGTTGCTGTGCATTATCTCTCAAAATGATGATAGAGATTAAAGAAAGCCAAAATAAAAGCATTTCCTAATGTCGTACTTTCTAGATATTTTGCAGCAACTAGTAGAACAGATTTGGTTTGCTATCCATAGATAAGTCTTCTTTCTACAAATGCATCAAGAAATATTTGAGAGGGGGGGTATAAGACCTAGTAAACAATTCCACAAATTTGCATTGTGAGTTAGAGGGAGAAAGAAAGGCATTGCTTAACTTCTGAGTGAAAAGACATTCTTTTTTCCCTTGTAGAGCATTGTTTTACTGTAACTCCTGGTGTAACTGACACCATCAGCTTCTGATTAGACAGATGTGTTTTGTGCTGCCATTACTCACGGCCACAGGCGCCTGGTCTCTCCTGCCACTGGCTGAGTCAGTTGATTAAAACACAGGGCTCCGAGGCTGAGGGCATGGGCTGGATCCCAGGCCAAGCCAAGGCGCCCTCTCAGATCCGTGCCTCAACCACTCTGCCCCCTCTGCCAGCCATCTGCGCTGGGAGGAAGCCTGAACTCTGGCATGTTAGATTCTTTAGGTCAGAATCTTTACCACTGCTGGTTTTAGACTAATCATTTGAGTTTTAGAAATAAAGGGTCTGGCTCACAGACTTAGAAAATGAACTTATGGTTACCAGGGGCGAATGGTGAGGGGGACAGATAGACTGGGAGTTTGGGATTGACATGCACACACTGCTATATTTAAAATGGCTAACCAACAAGGACCTACTATATAGCACAGGGAACTCTGCTCAATATTCTGTAATAACCTAAATAGGAAAAGAATTTGAAAAAGAATTAAAAAAAAAAAAGAAATAAAGGGTCTGGGTTTTCAGTTCAATTCTTTGATTCTTTATAGAATGGATTCTAGGGTTGTTTTAGTTCTGCCATCTTGGGACATGTTGAAGGGCTCATCCTGAGACCTTGTTTGTCCCCCAAGTCTGCAACTATCACCATAGCATATCACTTCCTCAATGTGTCTGTAAAATGGGAAAGATCAGACCTGCATCACAGTTTGTTCAGAGGATTAAATGAGGGCGTATATTTGATGGTCATATATTTAACGTGGGGGGCTGATGCCCAAAGGTGAAACCAGGCTAAAAACTTGTCCCTTCTCTTGAATGCAGCAAGGAACTAATGGAAGTGTCTCAATATTGTGTGTGAAATAACTAGACTTTAGGACAGTAACACTGTCCAAAGTATGGAAGGTGGATTTGAGGTTGATTGAAGGCACGCTTGTTTGGACTTGTGGGAACAGATAAGATATTTTAAAGCTTTTGGTAAAAGGTACTTGTAGGAGCAGAGATGGTGCTGCTGTTTAATTCAGTACTTCTGGAGGAAGGTACACATGTGTTGGGAAATGGTAGCTCCATATACTAATTTATGGACTGGACCACATTGGGGATTAATTCCAAGATGATAACTATGCCTGCCTTGGAGTTACGCATATTTACCACTTTTAATAAGGACCCAGGTGTCCTTCTGGCAAAACGATTGAGGCTTGGAGCCAGAAAGAATGTGTAAGGCCCGTATTTCCAGAATTGAAGTTCTGGGAATTGTTGACACCCAGTACATGCTGAATTTGGTTCGTGCTTTGCAGAATTTCTCGTGCTCAGCAGGCACTGCTGTGGTTAGCAGTCTCTGAGTTTCCTGCCTGGGGAGGAGCAGGGAGGCGTGGGCCACAAAACTCTCATCTGTCGGCAAATCGCCAGAAACTGAGTGGCCCTTTTCCCCAAGGCGTCAGAGTCAGACACAAGTACATACAAGTGTGTGTTTGTATGTTTCTGGGCCTGTGTTTCTGTTTCCCTGAGTGTTGTCAGCTTTATCCAGACCAACGGGAAAACCTGACATATACCCGGAGTTCCTCAGGGAAGAGCCCCTGGGGAGATCAGCCTCTGTTGCTAGAGTTGCCTAGATGTGGAGAGGATCACCTGCTTCCCATATTAACTGGGTGGTGGCCCGAGCCAAGGGTGTGGAGGAGATGTGGCTCCTCCTCTCAGAAGCGTCCGGGAACAGATGTTTGTGGAATGGAGCACAGGTGTTTGCTTGGTGTGTGAGAAACTGCGGATGGAGTGGACGTGCTCCCTTTTTCCCTTCTCTGGTAACCTTTCCCCATGATCACTCTCTGAGTCATCGGGAGCTGAAAACTAGTCCCAGGCTGACAGGTTGAACACGGGTTGCAAGATGTACCCTTTAACCTCCTGGAGGCACCTCACCTTGGACTTTTCGAATGTGAGACCTTTGAACCTGTCTTCCTCACGTGCCAAGCCCCAGGTCCTTCTCAGTGGGTTAATCAAGCGGAGGAGGAATCCTTTGATAGATTCGGGTTTGGTCTCTCTCCTTTGAGACCACAGGCACCAAGACAGATGAGCTGTGGGTGGGAATGGTCAGCTCTTTGAAGGGTGTGTTTGTGGGCTTCACTCCCTATAGGTACAATGACCACGTGTTTAAGTTTAGTTTGATATTTAAGTATGGTATGACTGGTTGATCTTTGGTGAAATTTTGTTGCTACTCTTTAAACTATTATTAAACAGCGAACGTTTGTTGATAAAGGGGCAGCATGCTCTGGGGGGAAGAATATCAGACTTAGAGACAAGAGTTAGTTCATTCAATAAATACTCAGTGTTTACTGTGTGCCAGAAATTGTTTTAAGCTCAGAGTCCAGTGGGGAAAGCAGACGTCTATAATTACACATGGTGTGATGTTAATAGTCAGATGTGAGTATAGAGGGAGGTGGGGTGGTGAGAGGGAAGAGGGAGCAAGTGCCAAGGGCTTCCTGGAAGAGGTGACACTTGAGAGGAGACTTGAGGGATGAATAGGGATCAGAAAGTTAAGAGGGGCAGGAAATAGTGTGGTGGGCACAGTTACACGTTCAAGGCAAGGCTGGCAGGAACTGAGGCCAGGGAGGTGACGAGTGGGCTGAACATGGAGAGCTTTGTAAATCTCATTAAGGAGACTGGACTTTATAAACTCCTAACTTGTATTCTGCGCTGTGTGAAAATTGGGCAAGTATTTCCTCTCTGAGCCTCAGTTTCCTTATTAGTAATATGGAGATGATAATGATTGCCTGGCTTTATCTCATGACATTATAGTGAGACTCAAGATAATAATAGTGGCCAACAATTACTGAACACTCACTATGTGCCAGACAGAGTTTGCATTAAGCTCTTTACATGAGTTAACTCATTGAATCCTCACCACAACTGTATGAGATAGGTACTATTATTGAGCCCATTTTATAGGTGGGAAATCAGAGGCATAGAAGTTAAGGAACTTGTCTCAGATCAGAAAGCTAATACATGGTGGAGTAAGGATCTGAACCGAGGCACTCTGGCCACAGAGCACTTCTCAGTAGTGTGCACGTTTGTGTGTGTGTGCATGCTTATGTTTATAGTGCTATCTCTCTGTCAAGCTTAAGAACCTAGTTATGTTTGCTTGAGGCAGAAGAAGTGCATAGCTCTTGACTTGCCGTGTGTAGTGTTTGGCTTCTCTGCTACAGCTGAGCCTCTAAGCTGGTTTCCTCCACATTTGCCATTCAAGTCGCCACCTCCTTCCTGAGCACTGGCTCCTCATCTCCATCGGAGTTCTAGACACAGCCACTGAATTTTCTGCCCTGCTATTAGTTTTTACCTTTAACCTGGCTGCCCTTCCAGGCACCTCTGGTTGAATGCACTAATCCTGCAGTTGACTTAAGAACTTTGAGTCTTGTTTGATTTCCTGCATCTCCTGAGGAGCATTGTTACTGCTTCCTCCTCAATGTTGTTCCCAAATGACATTTATATTTCACCTCTTTGCACCTTCTAGCTCTCTGCCGCTTTTGTGAGATCTATGGCAAAAGCCCTGGTCCTTTTGATTAGAGTGACTCCTCTCATGCATGCTAAAGTAACATGTTTAGAAAAGTAAAAAAACTCACGCACAGACTCCCCCATTACCCACTGCATAAAACACAGTCTCCTTAGTTTGACATTTGAGACCTGTGTTTTAGTTTCATATCTTCCACTATCCCCTTCTGTGAACTCAGTCTTCCATTCAAACCGTATTCCCCTTTCCCTATAGCAGCCTCTGTGCATTGTTTACATAGCTTCCTGTCTGTGCCTGGAATGATACTTCTATTCCCCTTCCTGAGCTCTTCCCTGCCCTGCCACTTACTCTCAAATCTTACCTGTTCCTAAAACTGCAGCTCTGTGGTAATTCTTACCCCACAACCTTCCTGGTTCATCACAGCAGGAAGTTTCTTCTCCCTTCTCTAACGGGTTTAGTGTTTGGCTTGTACCTCTTTTATGGTCGTCATCGCGCCTACCACCTTGTGTTAATGCTCTTTATGGACTCATCTTATCGTCCCTATTGGTCTGAAATTTCTTAGAGGGCAGGCACTTACTGTTATTTCCTTATTGCGTGGAGCCCAGCAGGCTGACACAGTACAAATGTGCCGAATGACTATATTTTGAAGCACTGAGTTATATTCACTATCTTTTTGCTTTTCATACAAATTTCAACATGTCAATTGGCTATAAGAATTTAGTGGTCAGAGGGCAGTTATTAATTAGATATTTGGGTTTTTGTTTTGTGTGGGTGGGAAGGGATTAACATAGTGAGCCTGAGACTGCTTGTCCTGAGAAACGCCTGCTTGCAAGGTTGGTCCTTGACTGGTATCTGGGAACTTGGATTGCAGAAGGGTTCCCACCGCGCTAAATGATACCAGTAGCTCACTGTATCTAAACTGTGCAAACAATGCAGTTTATGCTGAGCACCTGCTTTCCTTCTGGGAGTCTGGAATTTGGGGACGTGCCAGGCAGGGGGTATCTACATGACCAGTCGCCAGTAAAAGCCCCTGGATGCTGACTCTCTAATGAGCTTCCATGGTTGTTAACATTTCACACATGTTGTCACAACTTGTGTGTATGACTCAGCTGAGATAGGCCTCTTTGAAGCCCATGCCTGATTTTCCCCAGGCTTCACCCCATCTACCTTTTTTCCTTGCTGATTTTGCTTTGTATTCTTTCACTGTAATAAATCACGGCTGTATGATTGTATGCTGTCCTATGAGTCCTCCCACTGAACCATCGGAAATCTGGGGCTGGTCTTGGGGATCCACTCAACACACCATGAAATGCCACAAATGCAGACCCAATCCTTTTTTCTTCTTTTTTCTTTTAGCTAAGACTTCAGAGTTATTAAAGTTTTGGAGAGGTTATTGGTCCTCACATAAGAGAAGAACCCAATTCTTAAGACTGTATGCATATGGGCATGTGAATGAAATGAATGTAAGGCTCTGTGAGATAAAGCTGAAGCCTTCTTGATTGCTCTCTGTAAAATTTGGGTGAGAAAGAGCTATTG
The DNA here is from genome assembly GCA_004363435.1 of Platanista minor. Lineage (NCBI taxonomy): Eukaryota > Metazoa > Chordata > Mammalia > Artiodactyla > Platanistidae > Platanista > Platanista minor. The sequence goes on along the minus strand of RJWK010036923.1, from coordinate 3,906 downwards.
GAGGAGGCTTGGTTTGATTTTTCATAACATCTCAAGTACTGTCAGAGTCCTAAAGATATTAGTTATCAGAACTAGGCTCTTAGGAAAACTAGGGGCAGTATTAGCCTGGGAGCCACCCATTCTTATTATTCCTCTAAATCAGGAGTTGAGTTCCTTGGGACATTTTTCCTGCCTGAAAATAAGGGGTGGGCAGGGCATCCATAATGTTGAGATTCTATTGTGTCAGACATCAGCTAGGTATTTAACATGAGTCATTTCCTTTAATCCTCACAAAGATCCTCAAAGGTAGGAATTGTAAGCTGTGCAAATATAGTTAAGGAACATGAAACTTAGAAGAAGTGAAATACTTGTCAAGAGTCACACAGCTAGTGAGTGGTAGCCCTGGAATTCAAGCGTAGGTCCAAACTCCCAAGTCAGTGCTCTTTTTAATTTATTTTTTATTTTTTTCCCATTGTGCTGCCTGAACACAATGGTGTGCCTTCATAAAATAATTAATAATCACTCACTATATCAGCTCTTTTACAAGTGGCTAAGCCTTACCTGGGCCTCAGTAAATGTTAAGTTTTGAGAAGTTTTATCTTCTGGTGCCTATAGCGGGAAGGTTTAGAGAAGGAGGAAGTTTCCCTGGCAATGGTGGCTTCTGTGCATGGCCTAGGCTTGTGTATTGCCTTTCCAGGGTCCTGGCTCTATTCACACCGCCCGGGAGTGCGCTGCAGTCCATGAGTGGTTGGAGGCAGGAATGGCCTGCTCTGTCATTTTGTCAGTTTCAGAGCAAGTGTGCCCGAAGTCTTTCTTCCTGATAATCTTGGGTAAAAACTTATCTGGGAACAATCTGCTTTATGAAATTTGAAAGTAAATGGAGAGTTGTTTTTTTTTTTTTTTTTTTTTTTGAAGAGTAGAACTATAAGGAGGAAAATAGAAATAGGTGATTTGGGGTGCCCTCTTCTATTCTTATTAGTTTCATCCTAGAAAACGTTTTTATACCACATTGCTTTTAGATGATAAGCATATTTCAGTAAGGAAACAAGGCCTTGGGTTCCACAGAGTACATTGGGAAGTGCTGGGTATGAGCAAATAAATTTAGCATCCAGTACAGGGCCCAGCCCAGACTAGGTACACAATGAACATATGTTGAATAAATGCAACTGGGGGTAAGCGTCTTACCTCTTTTGCTGCCCAAAGGACAGAGTAACTTGGGCCCCAGTTCCCATTAGTGTGCTCCTGCTGGGGAAGGGAAGATTCACTTTTTTTAGATCAGATGTTGAACCTGGGGCCAGGCCATCATCATTTCAGAGAGTGAAATGCAAATGGTTTCTCCTTGGTGGGATGAGATTTTATTTGTGATGCTGAGAATAGATTTAGTGGTGGAGGTAGTAATAATAACAGCCAGTACTTAGGTAGTGTTTATTATGCGAGACTAAATGCTTCCCACCTGAACCTCACATCATACCTTTAAGTAGATATTTTACCAATGAGGAAGCTGAAATTCAGAGAGACTAAGTAACTTGCCCAAGGTCACATATAAGTGGTAATTCTGAAATGTAAATGTGGATACCAAAGAGCAGCCACTTAACTGCTCTTCAGTGACCTTAGACAGGAATAGGAACCTAGGCATTTTCCCCCAATTTTTTTTATTGTGGTAAAATACACATAAAATTTATCATCCTAACCTTTTCTAAGTGTTCAGCGGCATCAAACACATTCACAGTGTTGTGCGGCCAACACCGTCATCCACCTCCTAACTCTTTTCATCTTATAAAACAGAAATTCTATACCCATTGAACAGTAATTCTCCATTTCACCCTACTCCTACCTCCTGGCAACTACCATTCTACTTTCTGTTTCTGTGATTTGATTACTCTAAGTACCTCATGTGAGTGGCATCATACAGTATTTCTCTTTTTGTGACTGGCTTATTTCACTTAGCATAATGTCCTCAAAGATCTCCCATATTGTAGCATATGTCAAAATTTCCTTCCTTTTGAAGGGCCAGTAATATTCCATTATATGTCTATACCACATTTTGTTTATCCATTCATCTATCAATGGATACTTGTGTTGCTTCCACTTTTTAGCTGATGTGAAAAATGCTGCTGTGAACATGGGTGTATAAATATCTCTTCAAGATCTTGCTCTCAGTTCTTTTGGGTCTGTACCCAGAAGTGGAATTGCTGGATCATACGGTAACTCTACTTTTCATTTTTTGAGGAATTGCCGTATTGTTTTCCACAGAGGCTGTACCGCTTCGCACTCCCATCAACTCTGCACAAGGGTTCTAATTTCTCCACATCCTTGCCAACATTTGCTATTTTCTGTTTTTTTTTTTTTCTTTCATAGTAGCCAGACTAATGCATGTGAGATGGTATCTCACTGCAGTTTTGATTTGCATTTCCCTAGTGATTAGTGATGTCAGGTATCTTTTCATGTGCTTATTGGACATTTGTGTATCTTCTTTGGAGAAACATCAAGTCTTTTGCCCATTTTTAAATGGGTTTTTTTTTGTTGTTGTTGAGTTTTAGGAGTTCTCTATAACTTTTGGATATTAATTCTTTATCAGATATATGTGATTTTCAATTTTTTTTTCATTCTGTGGGGTACCTTTTTACTCTGTTGATAGTGTTTTGATGCACAAAACTTTAAAATTTTCATGAATTCCAATTTATCTATTTTTTTCTTTTGCTGCCTGTGCCTTTGGTGTCACAGTCAAGAAGTCACTGCCAAATCCAATGTCATAAAGCTTTTGCCCTATGTTTTCTTCTAAGAATTGTATGTTTTAGGTCTTATATTTAAGTCTTAGATCCTTTTTTTTTTCCTTTTCTTTTCTTTTCTTGAGGTATGCGGGCCTCTCACTGCGGTGGCCTCTCCTGTTGCGAAACACAGGCTCCGGATGCGCAGGCTCAGCGGCCATGGCTCACGGGCCCAGCCACTCCGTGGCACGTGGGATCTTCCCGGACCGGGACATGAACCCGCGTCCCCTGCATCGGCAGGCGGACTCTCAACCACTGCGCCACCAGGGAAGCCCTCATCCATTTTAAGTTAATTTTTGTATATGGTGTTAGGTAAAGGGCCAACTTCATTATTTTGCATGTGGATATGCAGTTTTATCGGCATTATTTATTGAAAAGACTGTCCTTTTTCCATTGAGTGGTCTTGGCACCCTTGTCAAAAATCATTTGAGGGAACCTAGGCATTTTGAAAGGCCATCTAGTTCTTGCTATTTCTTTGCTTTATTTATTAAAAGAATAGTACAGGTGAAAGGCTTCTCTTTCCATGAATTCCTGGAGCAATTTCTGAAAATTCTACTTTTCTTTTAGGTCTGTATAAACCTTAAACAATATTTTAAATTTTTATCAGAAAGAAATGAAAGTTCATGTTTGAGTCTTTTCATACTTTCCCCCCTAACATAATGTTGTTTTTTTTCTTCCCTCAAATACGAGGCAAATAGTAGAAATCAAGTTCAAACAAGCAAGAAAGACTTTATAAACTCAAGTTCCCCCAATGGGAGACCAGTTCATGGAGAAACATGATGACCGGTTGGGAATTTGGATTCTTTTGAGTTTTGTGATATGAAAGTCTATTCTGTGACCTTGAGGAAATGGGAGATTTTATTACTTGTTCTGTTGTCCTTTAGAGTTGAATGTGCATTTTTGAGTCATTGGAGCATGGGGGTTGAGGAACTGTGAACTCTTTTCTCTAATGAGTTTCATAGCATCATTAATTAAAGATGGCAAAGCGTTAACTTCTCATTTGGACATGTTTCCAGTTGTGCTGGACTTGTTTTTCAGACCACATAGTTTTTTTTGTTTGTTTGTTTGTTTGTTCTTTTGCGGTACGCAGGCCTCCCACTATTGTGGCCTTTCCCGTTGCGGAGCACAGGCTCCGGACGCGCAGGCTCAGCGGCCATGG
>RJWK010036922.1:0-21501 GCA_004363435.1 Platanista minor | reverse complement strand
TCATTATTCTGAATTCTTTTTCAGATAGACTGCCTATTTCCTCTTCATTTGTTAGGTCTGGTGGGTTTTTATCTTGCTCCTTCATCTGCTGGGTGTTTTTCTGTCTTCTCATTTTGCTTATCTTACTGTGTTTGGGGTCTCCTTTTTGCAGGCTTCAGGTTCGTAGTTCTCGTTGTTTTTGGTGTCTGTCCCCAGTGGTAAAGTTGGTTCAGTGGGTTGTGTAGGCTTCCTGGTGGAGGGGACTAGTGTCTGTGTTCTGATGGATGAGGCTGGATCTTGTCTTTCTGGTGGGCAGGTCCACGTCAGGTGGCGTGTTTTGGGGTGTCTGTGGACTTATGATGATTTTAGGCGGCCTCTCTGCTAATGGGTGGGGTTGTGCTCCTGTCTTGCTAGTTGTTTTGCCTAGCGTGTCCAGTACTGTTGCTTTCTGGTCTTTGAGTGAAGCTGGGTGCTGGAGTTGAGATGGAGATCTCTGGGAGATTTTCGCCATTTGATATTATGTGGGGTTGGGAGGTCTCTTGTAGACCGGAGTCCTGAAGTTGGCTCTCCCACCTCAGAGGTACAGCACTGACTCCTGGCTGTAGCACCAAGAGCCTTTCGTCCACACGGCTCAGAATAAAAGGGAGAAAAAGTAGGAAGAAAGAAAGAGAGAGAGAGAGAGAATGGAGAAAGAGAGACAGAAAGAGAGAGAGAGAGGAAGGAAGGAAGAAAGGAAGGATAAAATAGAATAATGTTAGATAAAACAAAATCAAGTTATTAAATTAAACAAATTATTAAGATAGAAAAAATTTTTTGAAAGTTAAAAAAAAAACAAAAAAACACACACACACAAAAAACTCAGACAGATAGAACCCTGGGACAAATGGTGAAAGCAGAGCTATACAGACAAAATCTCACACAGAAGAATACACATACAAACTCATAAAAAGAGGAAAAGGGAAAAAAAAAAATCTTGCTCTCAAAGTCCACCTCCTCAATTTGGGATGATTTGCTGTCTATTCATGTATTCCGCAGATGCAGGGTACCTCCAGTTGATTGTGGGGATTTAATCCGCTGCTCCTGAGGCTGCTGGGAGAGATTTCCCTTTCTCTTCTTTGTTCCCACAGCTCCCGGGGCTCAGCTTTGGATCTGGCCCCGCCTCTGCGTGTAGGTCGCTGGAGGGCGTCTGTTCTTCGCTCAGACAGGACGGGGTTAAAGGAGCCGCTGACTTGGGGGCTCTGGCTCACTCAGGCCGGGGGGAGGGAGGGGCCCGGAGCGGGTCGAGCCTGCAGCGGCAGAGGCCACCAGGGCGTTGCACCAGCCTGAGGCTCGTTGTGTGTTCTCCCGGGGAAGCCGTCCCTGGATCCCGGGACCCTGGCGTTGGCGGGCTGCACAGGCTTCTGGAGGGGAGGCGCGCAGAGTGACCCGTGCTTGCACACAGGCTTGCTGGTGGCGGCAGCAGCAGCCCTAGTGTCTCAGGCCCGTCTCTGGGGTCCGCGCGGGCAGCCGCGGCTCGCGCCCGTCTCTGGAGCTCCTTTAAGCAGCGCTCCTAATCCCCTCTCCTCGCGCACCAGGAAACAAAGAGGGAAGAAAAAGTCTCTTGCCTCTTCGGCAGGTCCAGACTTTTTCCCGGACTCCCTGCCGGCCAGCCGTGGTGCACTAGCCCCCTGCAGGCTGTGGCCACGCCGCCAACCCCGGTCCTCTCCCTGCGCTCCGACCGAAGCCCGAGCCCCAGCCCCCAGCCCCGCCCGCGCCGGCGGGGGAGCAGACAAGCCTCTCGGGCTGGTGAGTGCCGGTCGGCGCCGATCCTCCGTGCGGGAATCTCTCCGCCTTGTCCTCCGCGCCCCTGCGGCTGTGCTCTCCTCCGTGACCCCGAAGCGTATCCCCTCCGCCACCCGCAGTCTCCGCCGCGAAGGGGCTTCTCAGTGTGTGGAAACCTTTCCTGCTTCACAGATCCCTCCCACTGGTGCCGGTCCCGTCCCTATCCCCCGTCTCCGCTTCCAGGGTTTTTTTGTTTGCCCTACCCAGGTAAGTGTGGAGTTTCTTGCCTTTTGGGAGGTTTGAGGTCTTCTGCCAGCGTTCAGTAGGTTTTCTGCAGGAGTTGTTCCACGTGTAGATGTATTTCTGGTGTGTCTGTGGGGAGGAAGTTAATCTCCGCGTCTTACTCTTCCGCCATCTTGTCTCTCCTCTAACCAGTTTCTTTCACGAAGCTCTGCTTTACAGAGGTGTCCACTTTTTGCAATCAAAGCGTGTGTCACACAAGTTATTTCTTTAATTCATGCTCCTTATAATTAAATGACTTACTCTTCTACAGGCTTGAGTAAGTTTAAAATTTTGGGGGTGAGAGATCAAATTACTTGAGAGTTTCTCTTCTTCCCACATGGCTTGATAACTTTAAATTGCTTAGTTAGGTGATTATTTATTTAGAGTACTCATTATACTTAAAGTAGACTGAGGCAGAAATAGTAAAGCTTCCAAAATACTCCATTTGCCACCCTGCATTTCCAAGCTCCCTTTCATTTAGACTAGACCGCTTGACTGTTTGGGGTAATGAACTTATGGACTGAGTGTTGTGTCACTTCTGGCTTGAGGCACTGACACCCAAGTTTGGTTTCGCAGTCTGTCCCTTCCCCTCTCTTGACAACGCGGACGGTATAACTACAAGGTGGCAGAAACTCAGTCTGGTTCCCTTAGTGGCCACATGGACCAAGTCTTCCATTCTCCTTGTTCTAAACCTTACTAACCCTCAATGGACATGTACTGTGAATGATCTGGACTTAGTTATTATAATATACCACAGGATTTGTAGTGAGGATTAATTAGGGTCTAATTTACTGCTCTCATAATTTGGTCTATCCAAATGAATGCCTTCCTAAAGCATACCTTTTCAGGAAAAAAAAAAAAGTACTCTCTACCCTTTCTGACAGATGTATTGGGGTAAGGCACTAATAACCTAGTATTTGTTGAAAAATAAATATTTTGATCACTACATGAACAAATGAACAGACCTATGCCCCCAAATAATCTTTATGCTATAAATAGAAAGTGAGAGGACTTTCTTTGGTCTGTGTTTTTAAATCTCCAGAAGAATTTTAGAATTTACTATAATATTTCCCACACTCAGCTCATCATAATCACTTGGGATATTTCTTAAAATGTATAGTATCCTGGATCCTATGCCAAACCTAAATAAATACAATTTCCAGGGGAGATACTAGAGAATATAGCTTAATCAAAAGCATCTCGGGTTAGTTTGAAAAATTGTTCTACTATAGGGTGGGAGGGTGAATGTTGAGATTTGATGAATGAGTTGCTAAACCAAAAGCACTTTGTGCAACCTGTCTATAAAGACGATGCTGATGGTGGTATAAAAGGTCAAAGGAAACACTCTCCAATCAATAAATGCCTAAAATCCTCTGTATACAAAATATTATGACACCACATTACAAGCAAATAGTTAATGTTTAAAGTTTCAAATGAACTTTCACACATATCCCCTCCTTTCATTATTTCTCCATGGTTAAATAGTATTATCTTCAGTCTTTTGATGAGGAAACCTAGTCTCTGATACTGTTTTGTTTCAAGTTCACACAGCTGAAAGATCGTTCTAATAAAGTCATGTTTTAATAGGAACCTAAAGATAAGGAGGCTTTGAAGTGATTTATGAATGGAGGCATATTGGGAACAAAGTTACCCCAACTGTCCAAATATCTACAGTGATGATCTTGGAAATATTCAAGGCTATTTAGTCCTACTCCTTTCTCAAGTTTGGGCATTGTCTTTTTCCTGATCAGGGTTAAGAATTCTCCAGGTTGTGTTTGCGAGTTGCTAACATTTCCTGAAAGCGGTGTGTAGAGTAGTGAAGGGTGTGAGCTGGAGAGACAGGCTATGTTCAATTTCTGATTCTATCCCTTGGCAGCTGTGTGGCCCTGGGGTTGTTGCTTCAGCTCTCTGTACCTCAGTATCACACTGTAAAACAGTGATAATAAACTTACACCCTTAGGTTGTAGTGAGGATTAACTGGGTAATAAATGTAAAGTGCTCAGAAGAGTAACTGACATGTAGTAAATATTCAGTAAGTGTTGGTTCTTTCATGGTTGGGCACATTAGCAGGGTCTGGCAATCTCTTTTCCATCTGAAAGGGAAAAAAAGAGACCCAGTTAGGTTTCCTACCTTAAAAGTCTCAACTCTAATGCCTTGTTCATGGCAGTTGACTAAAGTCTGGTGGATCATGGTGAATCATGAAGGATGCACAGTAATCTTCAAACTTATGTGCATCAGAATCACCTGGAAGTCTTGCTAAAACACAGGTTGCTGGGCTTCACCCCCAGAATGTCTGATTCTCTAAGTCTGGGTGATGCTGATGTTGCTGTGATGTTCCACACTTTGAAGTGGAATGGGCAATCAGATCAGATTGTGGAAGGTCTTGAGAAGAAGTTTAAGGAATCTGGGATTTCTACTGAGAAGTTAGGTAATGACAGAAAGTAAAGAAATCAAATGAACACCACCGACATATCAGAATGTTCTTAAATGGTACAGATTTGATTTTGGTGTCCAGATTCTTAATAATATTTTCCAAGCTTCTCTGTTATCGTTTACCTTCTCAGACAACCATTGTCCTAATTTGTCATCTTTCTAGGACCCTGTATCACTCTTGTATGATTTGGTTTTCCTCTGTCCTTAGGAAAATTATCTTAAGTTGTAGTGAGAATAAAAATCAGCTGAGAACGATGAACGTATTGTTACCAGGGTAAGGGTGGGGGGAAGGGATAGTTAGGGATTGACATGTACACACTGCTGTATTTAAAATGTAGGGACTTCCGGGCTTCCCTGGTGGCGCAGTGGTTGAGAGTCTGCCTGCCGATGCAGGGGACACGGGTTCGTGCCCCAGTCCGGGAGGATCCCACATGCCGCGGAGCGGCTGGGCCCGTGAGCCATGGCTGCTGAGCCTGCGTGTCCGGAGCCTGTGCTCCGCCACGGGAGAGGCCACAGCGGTGAGAGGCCCGCGTACCGCAAACAAACAAACAAACAAAAAAATGGAGGGACTTCCCTAGTGGTCCAGTGGTTAGGACTTTGCCTTCCAGTGCAGGGAGTGCGTGTTCCATCCCTGGTCGGGGAGCTAAGATCCCACATGCCTCACGGCCAAAAAGCCAAAACATAAAACAGAAGCAATATTGTAAAAAAATTCAATGAAAACTTTAAAAATGGTCCACATCAAAAAAAATTTTTTTTAATAAAATAAAATGGATAACAACAAGGACCCACTGTATAGCACAGGGAGCTCTGCTCAATGTTATGTGGAGGCCTGGATGGGAGGGGAGTTTGGGAGAGAATTGATACATGTATATGTATGGCTGAGTCACTTTGCTGTGCACCTGAAACTATCACAACATTGTTAATTGGCTATACTCCAATATAAAAAAAAAAAAATCAGCTGAGCAGTTGTTAAATGCAGATCCCTCCACCTCACAGGCATATCTGATGCACTGAGGTTTGACAGAGAGCCCAGGATTCTGCCTTTTCTCACGCACTCATTTTGCTTTGATTCAGGTGATTTGTGAAGAACATGTGGGAAATGCTTTAGATTTTTGCTCAAATTCCATCTGCTATTGAAGCAAAACGAACTGTTGCATTTTTTTGTTTTTAAAATGTAATTTTTATTTTTAGGTAACCTTTCAGTCTGATTTGTTGCATTTCATGAAAATATGCTTGGTATACTTCTTTTTCCAATTTCAGCATTTGGTATAAGGAATTTATAGAAAAGTGGCTTGAAAGCAATTTAACCACAAGCTCAGCCAAATTAATTTAGGGAGAGTTTAGTAAACAGACCTTGCTTTCTGTACTTAAGTGATCAATTTCCACACCTGCTTTTCCTTCCAGATGGAGTTAATTAACATTAAAATTACTGCCTATAGCTGAGGCTTTTTAAAAATAATTCACAGCCCCCCTCCAGCTGCAACCATATTCCGACATTTCTGAAAATTCAACAAGGATCATCTCTATGAGAAGCAAATTTATCATTAAACTATTTGAAGATATGTATGTAAGATCTTGGAGGAAAGAAAACTAACATGTGTGAATGGACACTCTATACTAGACATGTTCTCCTGTAAGATCTAGCACAATCCTCACAGCTATCCCATAAGTGGTCTGATTGGTCTGATTCTGCCACCCATTTTACATATAAAGAAGCTGAAGATTAGAAAAGTTGTGTAGCTTTTTGGATGTTCCACAATCATTAAGTAGTAGAGCCAGAATGTAAACCCCTTTTTAACCAAATATCTAGTGCTTTCCGCTATACCGGTGTTGGTTTGCAAACTGACCCCTGCATAAAGAGGGCATCGAGAGGCCAAAGAGGCAGAACATTCCAAATTGGCAGGTGGTGGTTTTAATAAGCAAGGGAACTTACATACAAGGCTTATCCTAGGCAGCTCCAAGCCGACTAGATCTCTGCACCTGCCAGACTTTTACAAGTTTATATGGAGGCCTTAACAGGGTTCACTTATGTATTCAGTCCAGATGGTTTCAACAGCACCTTACTCTTTCAATGCTGTGTCCTTGAAATGTCTCCCTGGCTATGTGAACAATGGGCAGAACACATATTCCAAGAATACAGGAGGGAGTGAGGAGCCTCTGACTGCCTGGGTCCAGCTCATGGGTCAACGTCCTCCCTGTGACCTCCTCCTACAACTAGTCTTGGCTTAGACTGAGGTGATGGTTGGAAATTTTAAAGAAATTCCTAGGGAGTGTGAGGTAAAATATGTGACTTTGGGATAGTTTATGCAGAGGTAAAGATTACACTTTAAATATTACAAATTATGCACATACATATACATGCATATAAAAGGTGTAGGAGGCCCCTGTGTAGTGTGATGACAATTGAATATTCCATAATCATAGTTTACTACCTGCATTGAGAACCTGCTATGTGGCAGACACTGGGCTACAGGCTTAGGAGAGGTTACAGGCAAGAGAAAGGTAGAATGAGCACTGTGATGGAGTTTAGGTACAATAATGAGATAGATAGAGGATACTGTAAAAGAAAGGGGGATTCAGTGAGAAATGGTTATTTTTGGGCTAAGCAGTCAGTTACCCCTAGTACTTTTCATGAAATCTTCATTTTAATGAGATGTTTTGCTGTTAGAAATATTCTTTTCAAAATGCTGCTTTCCGACTAAGTTTGGGGTAGTTATTCAGGTTTTTCTTCTCCTACTGAATCTCATGGTAACAATCTTATTTAAATGTAATAACCCAAGAAGTATAAAAAGATGAAGATCTGAATGACTAATACAGTTAGGAATATTATTCATCATCATCTTTTCATGAAAGGTCCTTGGCTTTCCTTAGAGAAATTCTGTACATAATTGTTTGGTGACTGGAGCTATTGGGGAATATAGTTAGAGAAATATATAGATACATGTATAGAAGTACATAAATACATGTATACATAGAGTCCATTCTCACTATCAGAAGTTTTTATATTCTATAAAGTTACCACAAACATTAAACTAGCAAAAACTAAACTGTTATTCCTAGGAGAAACATAGGGTTAGGTTCCTGTGAACCTCTGGTCACATTTTTTTTTTTTTAAATGATCAGTATATAACCTTTGCTGTGTGAAGATATATTATTGATTATATATTGTTGATTCCTTAGCCTTGAACTCACAGTTAACAGCACTATAACTCAATGCTGAACAAAACTTGTCTAACTCCTGTATTTTCTCCATAAGGCACATCACAGCCTTCTTGAGCTTAGAACGCTTGACAGCACAATGGCACTGGGGGCCATTTTAAACAGTGACATCACCAATACAAAGCACAAACATGAGAAGAATGTGGCACTAAATAGACCACGGAAAGAACACACTTGTTTACAGTATGAGCTCAAGCAAGAAAGCAGAGCATTGCCTTGTTTGACCTCACCTGGAAATAGGAACACCAGGTGACCCCAACTTTCTGCCACTCTGCATATCAAATGACTGCAAAAGTGCCATAAGTATACATTTTTGGGGTTACTGATATATTTTAGATAGTACATAAATTTTTAAATACAGAATCCACAAATAATGAAGATAGACATTCTATTCATATCACTTAAAATTTATTTAAAATATAGTAATATCCTCAGTGACAGCAATATACCCTCCCCAACATAGAATGTTTTATTTTTAAGGCATATTTTGTTTGGAAAGAATTGGCTTAAAGCAGCTCATTTCCCCGTTGGATTTACAATGAATAAGAAAGAGTGTTCTGACATAGTCAAGGATATTGCTCAAACTCATTGTCTTCGGCTTCTGATCCCATTTGAAGCTTTCTAGCACTTATCAATCTCTCCAAGGTACTCTGTAACTTAAAGAGGGGGGGAGTTAAGTGACTCTCCAGAGGCTTAATGTAAAATTTGATATTTTGTGTTGAAGAATTTGACCTGTGTCTTAACTTCCAATCTGTTCTCAGCACTAAATTATTCAAAAACTATAAAGCAAAAAGAGGTGATTCAATAGACAGATAGGTATTTTTTGGGGGGGGGGTTGGGGTGGGAAGTGTTATTTGTTTTACATTTTGTTCTAACCAAAATCCCAAGGAAATAGGCTAGGATTATTTAATGCCTACCACATCACTGAGCTATTGCTATGCAAGGGAACATCCTCAAATTCAGTGACTGAAAACATGAACTATTCTCACTTACATGTCTTTGGGTTGGTTGCGGTTCCTCTGAGCTTAGCTGGGCAATTCTGCTTCCAGAGCAGGTAAAGGGTCAACGGAAGTGGCTCTGCCTACATAGCTCATCCTCTGGGCAATCCAGGGCTAGGATGGAGCCAAGGCAAAAGCAGAAATACCTGAAGCCTCTTAAGGACTAGGCTTGGAATAATCATGCTGTCATCTCTACCTTTTTCTACAGCCAAAGTAAGTTACGGGGTTCAACCTGAACTCTGGAGTGGGAAAGTATAATCTTCCTCTTTAGAAGAAGCAACTGCAAAGTTACAGAGCAAGGAATGTGGCTATAGGGTAGGGGGAGGAATGGAGTAATTGATTCAATTTACCACACCTGCTGTATGTTTGGCACTGAGCTGATAACTGCTTCACATGCCTTAGCAGATGTAACACATTCTCTCTTTTTTTTTCCTTATGTATAATTTATTGGAATATAATTGCTTTACAATGGCGTGTTAGTTTCTGCTTTATAACAAAGTGAATCAGTTATACATATACATATGTTCCCACATTCTCTCTTTTCCCTCCTCTGCCTCTTTCTCTGTCCTTCTCTGGTAAATATATTTATTATCCCAATTATACAGTGGGGGTTAGAGGATCAAAGTCAGTTGCTTAAAGTTAGTAAATGGAAGATCCAGAATTCACAGGAAAGGTCACAAGACTTCAGACCTGAGCTCTTAACTACAGCACTGTTTTGTGGAAAAGGGGGATGCCTAGTATATAATAGGACCAGAAATCATCCCCAGACTTTTCTTCCTTCAGAACTGATGCTCTACCATGCCATACAGCATCTTTTATATACAAAAGAAACCTTAACGGAATGAGCTCTCATACTAAAATAACTGATTTCTCTCCCCTCTTTCTCTCAAAACCCATATCTGATGTGTCATTTATTCCCAAATTTATAATATCTTTCAAATTAATAATCATTTCTCACCATTTCCATCACTATTACCATGGTCCAAGCCAGCACTATCTTTCATCAGGATGACTGCAGTAACTTCACTCATTTCTCTCCTTACACCTTGCCTAAAACCTGGATCTAATATTCAAGAGAGCAGCCAAGGTGAACCTTTTAATAAGGATTAATTTTTAGACAAACCCCCGGTACAGCTCCCCATCTTGCTTATAGAAAAATTCAATCTCTTTCCAATGGACTGCAAGGCTTTCCCTAACAACATCTCTCCACCTCTTTCCTGATTTGGCTCCATCTCCTACCATTTCCCCCTTCATTGATTCTACTACATTCACACTGGTCACTTTGCCATTTCTCAAAAAAGTCAGGTAGGTTCCAGTCCTAAAGCCTAAGGCCTGGCTTTTGTACGGGAATTCTCTCCCGGAGTCAATCTTTATGGAAATAGCCATCTATTTACCTCCCTCATCTCTTTCAGTTGTTTGCTGAAATGTCAATGAGCCTTCCTTGACCCCCAATTTCAGACTGAAAACTCCCTCCTCCCTTGCTCCGTGTCAATTTCTACCCTACGACCCCCCAATCCCTTTATTCTACTATACTTTTTCCTTTCTGCTAACACTTTTAATCATAACAAATCATGTAATGTAAAGACATATTATCTACTGCCCATCACCCATTGTTAGAATATAAACTCAAGGAGGTAAGTTTTTAGACTGTGCTGTTTACTATTGTATCCTAAATAGTAAGAAGTGTGTCTGTAACATAACTTGGTAAACGTTTGTTGAACCAATGAATGAACTGCTCACAGAGGCAGGGTTTCCATAGTATATAAAGTTTGGAAAAAGACCAATGTGATTTTTGTAATGAATGCGGGATCTACAAATCACTACCTTTGTGACTTTGAGCAAATTAATTAAGAGCCCCAATTTTCTCCGAAATGATAAGCAGACTGTCAAGGTCTAATGAAACAACTTTCATTTTGACAGTTTCATGGTAATTGGAATTCCAGCATCTGGCCTCTGGAGTTTAGTCAAGAACTGGGAGTTTACCAAAGGAGGGACAGTGTTATTTCTGACCATGTGGATTCCAACTACATATTCAAGATTCATTTATAGCTTCTCTTAAAATGGAGAACTGCTGTTTACAATGAGCTTTCTTCCTTGCCCCTTCCACTGGCAGGCAGCCAGTTATTCTTCCTTCAGTCCAAGCATGTAACACCATTACTTCTCTAATTGCAAGCAGTCACTGTAGATCCTGGAGGAAGCAGGTGGGGTAAGTTGGCTTTTAGCTAGGTTTAAGGTAGCAGGGAAAGTCTGTTTTGCTGCTGCCATTGCTTGATTGGCATTACAGTTGGGCATGGGAGAGAGGAAGTGTAATAGTTTAGCTTAGCTACGGCTGCCATAACAAAGTACCACAGACCTGTTGGCTTAAACAACAGACATTTCTTTTCTCTCAGTCCTGGGGCGAGCAGTCTGAGATCAAGGTGTTGACAGAGTTGATCTCTTCTGAGGCCTTGCACCTTGACTTGTAGGTAGCTGTCTTTTCCCTGTGTCTTCACATAGTCTTTCTTCTGTGTGTGCTCATGTCTGTCTCTGAGTTCCTTTTTCTCATAAGGACACCAGTCATAATGGATGAGGGGCAACTCTAATGGCCTCATTTGAACTTAATTACTTCTGTAAACTTAATTACTCCTGTAAAGTCCCTATCTCCAAATATAGTCACATGCTGGGGTACTAGGTTAGGACTCCAATATAAGAATTTTGAGGGGACACATTTAGCCCATACCTGGGAGTCATATGAATGAAGACAACAAGAAATCCATTATTTATGTTTGTTCAAGATGCCATCTCAATACTTCTTTGCTCTCATAAGTAGAGCCATTCTTTGAGTATAAAGGTAAAGTTACTAGGACAAGCGAGCCATGCAGAATGGAAAATACTCATTTGGAGTGTAAGTGGGTGGGTGGGTGTTCACTAAATATTGAAATATACTTTGAGGTATACAGAGCCACTTTCAAAAATTCAAAAATGAATAAAGAATAGTTATAACTGAAATAATGGTAAGATTTCTTATTACTAACCCTTTTCTGTCACAAATAGAATTGTTTCTCTCGTATAATCTGTTTGCCAGTTTTCAGTTCATCCCATATTGCCAAAAAGAGTAAAATTAATATTTCTCTGAATAGCTGAGTGTATTGACAATTCAGTCTGTACTCTTGCTTTTAACAGTATCACATACTGGATAACTAAGGATCAAGTAATTATACTGTCACAGGGAGCCTATCACTGCAGCCTTCCAGACTGACATCAGACCCTTCTCTAGAACACTTTCCAGACTCATCTTTTCAATGCATCTCCCGAGGATTGTAAAGCCAGCCTGATGAATCTCTCTGGCTAATTTCAATCTGTTATTCTTTCTCATTTAGTATTTGACCTCCTTGATCTATAGGTCCCAGGAATCTTGTTACTACTTAGCATAATTTTTAAAGCATAAATAAAAATTAATTGTCTTCCTTCTTTTAAAAATATAATATTTTCTATTTACTATCACATTCTTAGATATCTACCTTGTATGAACAATATGTTTTTGATATTTACTATAAACATTCAAAACAATTACTCTGAGTTTCATATATCATCATTCTGGGACTGAGAACTCCACAGGTTTTTATAGGGTCATTTAAAATCACATAGTTTATTCTGAAGCTAAGGGCTCTAATTATTCAGTCCCCATGATTCTCCATATTTCATTGTCTGCCACATGTGAGGATTGATATTTCTGAGTGGGAGCTCTCTGGGTTGTTTTTTTTTTTTTGCCAGGAATTAGTAAACCATGTCCTGGAACCAAATTTTTGTCAGCTGCCTGATTTTGTCAATAAAGATTAATTGGAACACAGCCATACCTATTCATTTACATGCATAGATTGAATAATTGAAGAAGAGACTGCAGGCTTATAAAGCCTAAAATATTTATTGTCTCTTTACAGAAGAAGTTTGTCAATCCCCATGTTATGAAAAAGGCTACAATAAATATGACAATCTCTATTTTTATTATACCTGGTTAGACAACATCTAAGTGGGCATAGACTCTCACTGGAACTATTTTTATCCTTAATGCATTGTAATCCTAGTTGATGCCTTTAAAAAATTTCCTGAATCTACTTCTTTGCCGTAAACTTTTGAGATCAGCTTGTACAGATTTGTCTATCAATGGTCATTATTGTCATTGAAATGCATTTTGTCTAAAAAAATGCATTTAACATGTAGTTGTGTTATTGTAGCTCTAACAATATGACTTCTAAGTTTACTATGGAATACTCAGTTTTTATATGTTTACTTTCATATTTTCATTATGTTTTTATTCTTTCAGTGTCGATTTTGTTTGGAGTTGGGCGCTAAGATGTAAACTGACTGGTAAGTGACATCACATTTCTTAATATGCATTTTTTTTTTTTTTATAGAAATAGATATTCTGGTACCCTGGCCCTCAAAGCTTTAAACCAAGAGCCATGATTTATGGGGATTGGAATATTCTGTTCTCTTCCTATAGATGTGCAGATAAAGTAGCTACAGAAATATTTTTTTTGTTGTTTGTTTTTACATCCCTCACTGAATAATATGAAATGTAAACAGTTCAGTCTGAAAAGTGGCAAAAATAATTGGATTAATGATTTATAGAACATTTAATTTTTGTGTCATCATGACACAAATTATATTTTAAAGGAAAATAAGGGTTCATGTGAATAAAGGGAAAGAAGAAAAATAGGGAAACTAACTTGAGAGGAACTGTGGATTGTTAATTTCTGTAAACAAAGTAATTTGCATGGATTTTATATTTTTTAAACTTTTTAGCACTGCATGAAAAATATGGAATGTCTCTGAAATTCTTCTCATATATGGCTTAGAAATATGGAAATGAATGATTCATTCTTGCTCTAGAATATGAATGGGATGAAGTATTGTTTCTTTTATGCATCAAAGTAATAAACTCTTGTCAGAAAATGTTAGGTTTTCAGATATTGTAGCGTGTACATTTAATAATCAAGTTTACAAGAACTTGTTAATTTTATCTGGGATTCAATTTCAAACTGAGTATTTTTTGAGAGTTAATTTAATAATTTTAATGACAGATGGTATTTTCTGTTGTAACTCTTGTAGCGTTCAAGTTGAAATAACCGTAATTGTGAAGCCACAGGTTTTATGATGAACCGGGGTAAATCTAGTTTCTTTCTTGGTAAATAATTTAGATGGTCTGTGGATCTACACTCCTTATGGATCTATGTAACTTAGCTGAGAAGTAGTACAACAGGAAGAATTTTATTCTTGACTTAAGTGTATAATAAATCAGGTGGGTTTTTCAGCGGGGAATTGTTGGTGTTTGCATCTCTCTATTACTTCATTGAATAACGTAACATATCTTGTGAAAGTCATTGGAAATACAATTACATATAATTTTTAATTATGATTTAGAAATTGGAATTTATATAACATCTATATATGGTATTTTTCTTTCTTTTTTTTTTGCGTTTCATGGACCTTTCACTGCTGTGGCCTCTCCCGTTGCGGAGCACAGGCTCCGGACGCGCAGGCTCAGCGGCCATGGCTCACGGGCCCAGCCGCTCCACGGCATGCGGGATCCTCCCGGATCCGGGCACGAGCCCGGCAGGCGGACTCTCAACCACTGCGCCACTAGGGAAGCCCCTGGTATTTTTCTTTTGGACAGACGTTTCAGCAATACATTTTAAATCATCTCCTTTGAGGATACAAGAGGAAATTTTATTATAGGAGTCAAAATATAATACTGCTTATTCTATACCACCTAACCTGCTCATTATCATTTTATAATAGTTGATTTTCTCCCATAGCATTTCTCTTTTACATATTTATTTTGTAAGTGAGACAATGCTGTCTGATATGACCACAGGCAAATATGATAATGTGGAATTACAACCCACATTCTATGTATCAGTTGAGAACATGCTGAAATAAAAGCATTATGAATTTTTAAAAGTGGCCCATGAAAACCTAGAAAAATTAGAATGAATAAAAGGAGAATGCAAATAAATTAAATCAATAAATATAAAATATAGGAGTTGCAAAGTGAGAGACCACATTATTTTGATGTGAAAATGCTCTCCATAAAGTAGTTTAGGGTATCTGGTGATATGTTTGGTTGTTTAGTATATTTTAATATTAATGTATTTAAATAAAATATATGATACGTGTTGATATATCTTTCTTGAAAATGTGCCACATGTATTTGTCATCTTAACTAGGCACTATCTGATTGGCAGTTATATTAGAGGGAATCATAATATAGGAGACTGCAGAAAAATGCTATAAAGGGTCTCTTGAAATTTAGTCTGGGAAGAGCTAGTCATTAACTAGCCATGTTGGTGAAGTTGAACAGCCATTTAATAGGTCCAAAGAAGCAGCCTTGGGTTTTGATTCCTTCACTTCTCACTTCTCAAAAGGACAACCATATTTAGTACTGGTATTTTCATATTTATTTAACACCACAATAAAGCATTCATAAGGCATATATAAATCTATATGTTAAATCAGGACAAAAATAATGGTTTATTTGTGGTACTGAACTCGAAACATGAGAAACTGGCACATATGATTCAAATACTTCATATGGATGAAAGAGTACATCTAACTTTTATAAGTAAGCATCTATTTCCCAAACGATTATAACATGATGAATTCAAATGTGAAGAACAGTTGTATCAAAGTCTTACTCTCAAGTCTAAAATGACTCCCTCTTGCAATGTAAGAATTTCTAACTGGCTTGGATATTCTTTCTGATATATAAGCCCTGATGAACAAGAAAATCATTTGTCTAAAGTAGTTTGTTAGCATTGCCCAAGCACGCAACTCTTACTAAAATTTGTTTTCTTGATAATGTCACATATCAATTAAAAGTCCAAAAAGATATATGAATTCACTAAAATAATTAGCACTGTTTCAGGTTAACATTTGTCATTAAAAAATCCTACTGAAAGCATAATTTGGATGTTGATACCTACTGTAAATGAGTAAAAGTTTACTTGTAAGTGAAATGTTGTAGCTATGTAATCTCTCATGGCTGTAAGGTCTATGAGGGTAGAGACTCTGGTTTACTATTGAATCTTGAACAGAAAGTACTTGGAATATAATTGACCTTAATAAATGTCTGTTGAGGGCTTCCCTGGTGGCGCAGTGGTTGAGAGTCTGCCTGCCAATGCAGGGGACACGGGTTTGTGCCCTGATCTGGGAAGATTCCACATGCTGCAGGGTGGCTAGGCCGGTGAGCCATGGCCGCTGAGCCTGAGCGACCAGAGCCTGTGCTCCGCAACGGGAGAGGCCACAACAGTGAGAGGCCTGCGTACCGCAAAAAAAATAAAAATTAAAAAAAAAAAATAAATATCTGTTGATTTAATAAATTAATCTGTTATATTTTTGAGGGTAAGACTCTGGGTAAATAAAGAATTTTATTATTATTATTGTTTTAATTATAGTATGTGCAAAACAGCATCCTTGGATTTGGTAAAGGAACAGTATTGCCTATGATTAAAAGCAAGGACCCTGGATCTAGAATTTCTGGTTGATAATTCTGGCTTATACAAAGTATATAACCATGCATCTCTGTGTTACATTTTCATCATCTCCAAGTACTGAATGAATGAATCCTAGTACTGTGCTTAAAGATGTTCCTATCACACAGTAAACATTGTGTAGTTATTAGTGATTATTATTACTGTTTTTACTGTGGCTATTGTTAGAAGTCAGATGTCTTCTATGCTTCATGGGTTCATATTGTAGTAGGAAAAATACATAAACAAAACTAACTCTAATGCTATAAAGTGTGATACATTTCAGAAACTTGAAATGGAAAGAATATGTAATGAGTGAGAATTTGGAATTGTTTCATGCCTGGCCCTGAATGATTTCACATTATTGTGAAATTTCTTATGCATATGTCAGCATCAGAAAATAGCAAGGGCAGCATTCTGGGGAAGATGAACAGTGGAGAGTAGTTAAACTAAAGAGGCTTGAACAATCAACAAAATGGCCTTAACCCTAAATGGCTTTTAAATATTAATTAATTTACTAACTAAATATCCTGTTGTAAAAAAATCATTTTATGTCATTTCTTACTATCATTTACTCTTTAACTTGGCTTTCAAGGGTAATCAATGTCAAGGCCCAACACACCTCTCCAACCTTATCTTCCAGCATTCTTTACATACCAGTCCAGTTTTATTTTATGTCCCAGCCATCATTTTTTCTCTTTTTTCCTGAACACCACTGTATTTTTGTACATTTTACCTCTACCTCAAAGGCTCTTATAACTACTCCTGCACAGGACAAAATTCTAGCCTTCTATAAAATTCCTTTTTCCAAATGTTGTTTCCTTTATAAAGCTTTTCCTGACTTTCTGTGTAATTTCAAGTTTAGCAGACAGACCAAATACACACACATACACACCCCACAATGCAGAGTGGTAGATTAAATTCTCAATTTATTTAATCAAGGATAGAGAATCTTATTAGAAATGAGTTTGGCCACCCAGAACTGGAACAGATGCAGTCTATTGCAGTAGTATTCCCTTGGCTCCCAAATCCCTAAGGAGTGAGGGCTGGCATGCCTCTGCCAGTGATACTGTCCACGTACAGTAGAGTCTTGTCTTGCTGATTGGAGAGGCTAAATTTCTTACTGGGCTATGATCCTTACTTAATGGATGTTTTCATTACAATCCATGAAGAATTATACATACAATCTATATGCTTCCATTTAAGGGAAAAATTGATTCCTGCCTTTTGAACTAATCTCAGTGACAGTGAAGGGGTTTCATCAACTAGGGAAAGCGGGAATATGGTTCTGAGTAGCTACATTGAGGGTTCCAATACTGCAGAAAACTTTTAAAAAATGTCTCTATACAATATTAGATTTTTCATCTTCTAGCTCCCATAACATTTTCTTTCTACTATGAGCCAGGCTCTAGGCTGGGGACTGCAAACCAGTAGATGAGATACAGTCTGGTCTTCATGGAGTCATGGTACAGTAGGCAACACAGAGCAATAGCCAGCTAATTTGATAAACTTGGCAGTAACCGAAGTGTTCTTTGTTAGGTGAAAGAATAACAGAACTGTGGTATACCCGGGCAATGGAATATTATTTAATGCTAAGATGAAATGAGCTATCAGACCACAAAGAGATATGGAGAGACCTTAAATGCACATTACTAAGTGAAAAAAATCAATGTTGAAAGAATACATACTATATGATTTCGATATATAACGTTGTGGAAAAGGCAAAACTATGGAGACAGTAAAAAGATCGGTGGTTGCCAGGGGTGGGACAGGGGCAGGGTGCATAGGAACAGCACAGAGGATTTTTAGGGGAATGAAAATACTCTGTCTGATACCATATGATGAATACATTTTTCCAAACCATAGAAGGTTCAAGCAAGAGTGAACCCTAATGTAAACTGTGGACTTTGAGTGATTATGATGCGTCAGTGTAGGTTCATCAGTGGTAAAGTAAATATTCCACTCTGGTGGGGGATGTAGATAATGTGAGAGTCTGTGCAGTGTGTGGGTAGAGGGTATATTGGCTATCTTTGCATTTTCTCAATTTTGCTGTGAACCTAAAACTGCTCTAAAAACAACCTGTCTTAAATAACATAAAAAAGAAAGAAAAGTATTTTTTAAAAAACAAAAACAAAGTAACCAGCTAATTTGAATGATAATCAGTGTCACCACAGGGGCAAGTACTGAGCACTATGAGAGCATGCAAATAGGACATCTAATTCGTTGTAGAGAAATGAGAGGTACCTTGGAGAAGGTGACACTTGAGATGTTGGTATGAGTTAACAAGGTAAAGAGGTTGGAAAGAACATTCCAATCAGATAGAATACCATTTTAAAGAGCCCTTAAATATGAGTACTATATATCCAGGGAGTGGCATATAATTCAGCATTCTGGTCTCTGTCTAACTAAGAGGACGTCAATGGTACAGCACATTTTTGCGCTTTAGGGTCCAACTCATAGTATCCCCTAGTTCTGCAAATGTTTTTTGATGAATTACTTATTGGGATCATATCACTGCATTGGGTGTTACATCGAAAAAATGAACGTCTTGATTCACTTACAATATTTTACTTAGACACATATGTGCCCTGAGTGTGTGTGTAGGTGTGTATTAGAGGGATAGGTAGGTAGCTAAGGGGAGAGAGAGAGAGAGAGAGAGAGAGAGAGAAAGAGAGACAGAGACAAAGATGTAGAGGCATTTAGGCATCTTCTAAGGCTTCAGATCACTACAAATAATTTGGCCATGTGGTCACGTTTTTTTGTGTGTGTTTTCACAATCTGCACGTGTTTCTGGAAAACTTTCCTTTGAGGAACACCACTTTTATTAGTGACGTTTGAGTGATTATCTTAGTTGACTTATAGCACATTGATTTATGTGAAACGCTTTTTTAGGCACTCGATAAATGCTTGTTGACTGACTGACTTTCACAAACATTTAAGATAAGAATGATGTATGTAGTGAAGTCATTTTGCCAACAGAAAACTAACTGGGTGCCAGGATTTGTATACATTGTAAATCATAAGGACATGAAGGTCTAGCAACTGACCGGAAGAAGCACACAGATGCACTTTTCCAAGCAACAGATTCACTTTTCTACAGCTTATGGCTGAGAAAAAGGCTTCAGGCAGGACCAAACAGTTCTTGAGACTGACAATAGTGTAAATCCACACTATTTGATACATTTTTATAGCATCATAAAGGGTGCCATGAAATGGTATCTCCATATCATAGACATAATAGATGAGAGCACACACTTTGGAATTAGACAGTCTGGCTGGAGTTGACATTCACCTTCATAATAACCATCTGTGTAACTTTGAGCGTGTCTTTTAATTTTTATAAGAATTAGTTTGTATAGTAGGTTGAATAATGCCCAACCCTCCCTGACAAGATGTCCATATACTAATCACTGAAACCTGTAAATACATTGCCTGAGATGCTAAAATGGACTTTGTAGTTGTGATTATGTTAAGGGTCTTGGGGAGGTTATTCTGCATTATCTTGATGGGCCCAGTGTAATCACAAGAGTCTTTATAAGAGGTCCAAGTCAGATATGGAGATGACATTACAGGAGCAGAGGTAGGAGTGATGCAGGACTGGGAGCCCAAAGGATTCAGGCAGCCTCTAGAAGATGGAAAATACAAGGAAACTCATATAGTTTAGTCATCTAAAAATAGGCATAATAGAGACCTCCCTAATAGGGTTATTATACTGTGATAGTTAACATAAAAGAGCAGTAAGCAATATAGACTATAGGATTCAAAGAATGCAGAGACCAAGCATGCCTCCAGCGCTTGAGACTTTTCCTTGTTCACATAATTAAGCTTTTCAGTCTATAACTGAGCATTTTGCCTTGTGAATTGAACTTACTTATTTCATAATGTAAAGAGTAATTTTACTTACCATGGGAAGAATAGTAGAACAACCAGGAAAGAGGGAGAGAGGGAGGGAGGGAGGGAGAGAGAGATAGAGAGAGAGAGAGAGAGAGAGAGAGAGAGAGAGAAGGTAGAAGGGAAGAGAGGAAAGAAGGTGGCATTTATCTGTCTCCCATCATACCCTGCTCTTGCCCCATCATAGCAGTTACCAGAGTTTAATTTTACTTCCTGTTTACTTGTCTGTGTACCTCTTTAACTAGAATTTCAAGGGCCTTTAATGTCAAGGTCCAACCCACCTCTCCAATTTTATCTTCCAACATTCTCCACCTACCAGTACAATTTTATTTTATGTTCTAGCAAGTCAACATATTATGCTATTAAATTTCTCATACATTATTTTAAAAACAACCTTAAAAGAGGTGACATTTTCCCCATTGCTAAACACAGATGTTGTGATTTACCTGAAAACCTAAATTTAATGTGACTGTTGAAATGAAAGTAAACCGACTCACAATAACTGAAAACCACAAGGCAGCACCAGCACTTGGCTGGACTCAAGGACTCAAATTGGGCATCAGGAACAGGTCTTACCCTCATCCCACCTCTGCCTTGCTCTCCTTTATATAATCTTTCTTTACAGCTTGGCTCTAACCACATGTTCACAGCTGCACTTTGAGGCTGATATCCTACCAGCCTGGCAACACCCATGGCAAGAAAGCCACTCTTTTTTAATTGTTCTGGCCAAAGCCTTAAGCTGATGGGTCCATCATGTACAAGTCTGATGAGGAGGAGGTGAATTATTTGATTGATTTGGACATGGGTCCATGCTCAAGCTGGAACATCAAGGAATGGTTGAAATGTATAAACCATTGATGATATGATTTTTCTTTGTTTCAGAAATAAAATTTTTTGGTTGTGTAGAGGATGTATCAAGAGAGAATATGGCACACCAATAAGGATATTTTGCAATAGTAGGTAACAGAGGACAAGGGCTGTCTTCTAGACTCATTAAACAGAAATCAGTCATCAGGGATCCTGGAGAAAAATCCAGAATTTATTTCCTTATTTTATGGTTGAAACAGGACAGAAGAGGAGAAATGAATTGTTCAAGGTCACATACCCAATTCAGACATATAATCTTTGTTTCCTGCCTTGCAAATATGTCTTCTCTCCTTTATATATTATTAAGGAAACCAACAGGTACCTGCTCAGTTTTTCTGGGGGGAAGCAGGTTTTCAGTTTTAAATGATTAGGACTTATCAAACCAGATTAGTTCCTCAAGGTCTAATTCACCATGGGTATCCATTTTTCTATGGGTAAAACCCCTTTCTCCCAGCCAAAGGCTCAGAATCACCTTTGGCTTGAGAGTGTTACTCACTTAGAAACTTTGAAACCAGCTTGAGATGATTTTATTTATTTTCATCTAAAATCCCACATTGCTT
>RJWK010036921.1:0-21501 GCA_004363435.1 Platanista minor | reverse complement strand
TGCACACCAAGGAAGAAAAAGTCTCTTGCCTCTTCAGCAGCTCCAGACTTTTCCCGGACTCCCCCCGGCTAGCCGTGGTGCACTAGCCCCTTCAGGCTGTGTTCACACTGCCAACCCCAGTCCTCTCCCTGTGCTCCGACCGAAGCCCGAGCCTCCGCTCCCAGCCCCGCCCGCCCCGGCGGGGGAGCAGACAAGCCTCTCGGGCTGGTGAGTGCCGGTCGGCACCGATCCTCCGTGCGGGAATCTCTCCGCTTTGCCCTCCGCGCCCCTGCAGCTGTGCTCTCCTCTGTGGCTCCAAAGCTTCCCCCCTCCGCCACCCGCAGTCTCCGCCCACAAAGGGGCTTCTAATGTGTGGAAACCTTTCCTCCTTCACAGCTCCCTCCCACTGGTGCAGGTCCTGCCCCTATTCTTTTGTCTCTGATATTTCTTTTTTCTTTTATCCTACCCCAGTACGTGGGGAGTTTCCTGCCTTTTGGGAGGTCTGAGGTGTTCTGCCAGCGTTCAGTAGGTGTTCTGTAGGAGTTGTTTCACATGTAGATGTATTTCTGATGCATCTGTGGGGAGGAAGGTGATCTCCGTGTCTTACTCTTCCGCCATCTTGAAGTTCCTCCTCCAGCTTTATTTTCTATACGTGAATATATATATATTTTTTACACTGTTGAAATTTTACTGAAAGTAATATTACAGTAAGATTACTACTTTTTTACATAAAATATGTTTTGTCCAGTGTCATTAGATGTTCTTTGAAATTTGGTTGGTAGAAGGTATAAATAATTCCTTGTCTTTGCTTCACTTGCTAGCTCACTTTTTCCATTTTAAAGTGCACTTTTTCAATTACGTTTTCAATGCAAAAAGAAGATAGATATTCTGTTACCCTGATCCAGGAGCCTAGTCCCATATGATAAGAAATATTGTCCCTAAATCCCATCTTGTACACCAATAGTTCAGTTGCTCACAGAGAATCAATCAGATATTCAAGAAAAATAACAGTTAACTGGTTAACCACTGACTGAGCTGAACAATTGTTCACCTTACTGACAGTCCTATGAAAACATAATCTTGTATTTTTTTACCCTAAAATTTATCTTAAATATTTATCTTTTTTCTACAGTACTTTTATTTTTCTTGCACACCTGAAATCTCTGAAAAGTGTTATAGCACTAAAAATCATGTTCTAATGATCAAGTTCAAGGAGAAATGATTATATGTTAAAATACCTAGAACTATGACCTTTCCAACTGCAGAACTGACATATGTTACAAAAAGAAGTTATGATTTAAATAGGAAAATATTACACCTTTATTCCATATGATGAAAAAACTAACCTAAGAGAGAATAAATCGTTTTTATTTGTATTTATTTATTTAGGCTGTATTGGGTCTTCGTTGCTGTGTACAGGCTTTTCTCTAATTGTGGTGTGTGGGCGCCACTCTTTGTTGTAGTGTATAGGCTTCTCATTGCAGTGGCTTCTCTTGTTGTGGAGCACGGGCTTCAGTAGTTGTGGCATGCAGGCTCTAGAGCACAGGCTCAGTAGTTGTCTCACACGAGCTTAGTTGCTCTGCGGTATGTGGGATCTTCCCGGGCCAGGGCTCAAACCCATGGCCTCTGCATTGGCAGGTGGATTCTTAACCACTGTGCCACCAGAGAAGTCCCTGGCAAGACGTTTAAAAAGTCTGTGCTGCCCAAGCCTGGATGTTAGTAATATCAATATGGTACAGCCCTTTCTTTTGTTTTGCTTTTTCTCATTTATCTATCACTGACATAGAGGTTATTTTTCAGTTTTTCCTAGGGGCACTTCTCAGCTACCTTTGCAGCAAAGATAAGTGGTGAAATTGTGTGAAGCTTAGCCACGTATAATGGTTCATCAGTATCTCACCATCCAAAAGATAACTTCTATTCTGCCCTTCAAGAAAACATGCATGGATTTGTAGGCTTGTGAAAGGAGCCATAGTAGAAACTCTGCAGACAGAAATTCTTTATGTATCTAACAATACTTCAATAGGCAGCTACCCTGCAAGTTCTCCCACGTCCTGCTTAAATAGAGACACAATGAAAACAGGCTCACTGTAGTGTCTAATCCCATCATATTTTTCATGTAGAGTCCATGATGGTCAAGTGCTTCAAGGAAGTTAGATATTCCTTGTAGGTGGGCACAAAGTTTTTGCTGAGGTATGGGGAAATTCTACAGAGTTCTGGAATAACAAGGATGACAACAAAACACCAGCAGCAGTTACCATTTATGTTGTGATTACCAGCTGACAGCCACCTATACTAAGAACTTTAGAGATTATTAGATCTAACAAGAGTATGAAATGGGCATATTCAGATTATAAATGAGGGAACGAAAATAGAGATGTTAATAACCTGTACCTTATTCAAAGATAGGAAACATCTAAAGCCCAGCGCTCTTAGCTATTTTGTTACATTGTCTCTGTGTCTGAGAGAACTGAACAGATCACCTTGCCACTTACTGGTTGCATGACATTGAGCAAGAAAGCTCCTCCACTTCTCTTCTGAATAATTAACGTCCTGCCTTTATCAGGGAGTTATTGTGAATATCAGAAGGAGTTAACAAATGTCAAAGTGCTCTGTCAACTTGAAATGCCATATAAATGTGAACTATTTTCTAGTCACCATTATTGGTCAGAGTAATTGTTTTCATCATTGGAAACACTCGGCAGTTTCTCTCATGAAAAGAATAAGTCTGAAGCCTGAGACTCAGATTGTGGTCCACAGAGCTGCAGTGTCAGCATCTCCCAGGAAGTGTTTAGAAATGTAGAATCTTAGGCACCGACCCTCATCTACTGAATTAGAATCTTCCACTTTTACAAGATTTTCAGACGATTCTTAGGTGTATTAAGCTTGAGAGGCTTGAAAAGAGAGGCTAGATTATGGATATTTTATCTGTTTAGAAGTTTTAGAGATTTTAGACTTTAATACAGGTGGCAGATTATCCAGATCACTGAGATGTCTCCACATGAGTGGATTAGAATATACGATCTTAGTATAACCATTCATCCCAGGCAGTTTCTCAGCACAGGTTGTACCGAGAATCACAAGAATGGGCTTGCCTTGCTGCTCCCTTATAGCAGCATCTGTAGCCCTGGTAATCTATCAGATCGTGGGAATAGACAGGTGCCTTATTGACATGATTTCCAAGTGATAATCTTATTTTTTGTTATTTTGGCTGGCTCACTGGTATGTCTGACTTTATTTATGGTGTCTATTTTCTTTTACTAGAGGAGAAATGGTATCCTGCACACTTCAGAAGGATTTGGCAGATGTTGGGAGCTGGTATGGGTTACATACATCAAGGTTTCAACTTCTAAAAGCGGGCTATGAGAAAGACGAGACAAATGATGTGACATCTTTGGACAGTCATTCTGGGTGGTTTCTCTTGCATCTTTGGATAGGAACATCACAGGAAGCTTTAAGAATTCTAACAAAGGAAAAAAGAGAGTAATAATTCTCTTTATAAGGCAGTAAAGGGAGTTATATGAGAGAAATGTGAGTAGAATAATGAAAACAGTCAATTTCAACAGTGGACTTGTTGAACTTTGTGGGAAAGAAATAAGAGAAAGTGGCAGTAATAATTAATCTTTGAAATTATTTCCTTAAAGCAATTTTAGCTGAAAAAATAGCCGGGAAATCCTAAAGACAATTTGAGGAAAGAGGCAGGATTTTTAATTAAAAAATATAATGCAGAATCTGAATACAAAAATGGAAGCTAGTAAATGAGTTCAAAAGTCCTGATATAGATTGCTCAGGGGGAGGAAAGAAACATGAAACAGATAATTCTCTAAAGGGTGTACTGTCCAGCCAGAATTTAAGAGGAGGCAAGGGGTAGGGTGGATAAAGGATCTCATTAAATCACACAACCATTAGACCCACTGGGTTTTCTAATATATCCAAGTATTCTTTCCAACTACGCACGAAATGTACTTAGTAGGGAAACATTTGTCAGATGGATTAAATTATGAAGAAATTATGATCCTAATTAGAAAATAAAAGTTTCCCTAAGCTGCTTTCACTTAGAATGGTCAGAGACCCACAGTGACTAGCAGGTGAATTCTAAAGCTGCAGGGTTAATATTCATGAAGACACCAGCCTGCATGAAGCCTTCGTAGCTTGGCTAGAAATAGAATCAAATTTAGGGGTAAAGTCTTTTGAAGAAGCACAAGATATTTCTTAAATGATGGTATGAAGGAAAAGGCTTATAACCTTTTATAATATATTACACATATTCCAAGTAAACAGGTAGAATTTATAGTCACTGAAAGTATCTTATGTGCATTTGAAACCAAAGACAAACTCGGGGAAGAGCAGGAAATGAGTTATTCCATCTGCATGTGTCACAGCAAGCAAGAAAACAGCAACAACAAAGCAATATATTAAGGGCAGAAAGTACATAAATCTGCAAAATATTTTTAGAAGAAAATGTTTTATAGAATGGGGTGTCTAAGGTGAAGGTAATCTAATAATTACACAATCTCAAAGGCCATTTGCATATTTGATTGCACCAAAACTGCAAACTTCCATGTAATAAATTGTTCCGTAAATAAAAGCCATATGTACACATAACATATATACATATTGTGTATACATATAGTATGTATCGTAATATATAGAATATATAGGTTTTATTTTATTTTATTGAAGTGTAGCTGATTTACAATGTCACGTTAGTTTCAGGTGCACAGCACAGTGATTCAATTATAAATCAGTTTTTTTCAGAAAGGTATTTGTGTAAATAATAAACATATGAAATATTCTTAACCTCATTAGATGTCAAGAAAATACAAATTGCAAGTTCAGTGGGATAACCTTCTTACTTTGTCAAATTGGCCCAATCTTAGAAAGGCTTGATTACGTCAAATTGACAGTTTTACAAGGGACCCCCTCATTCTCACACTCTGCTGGTAGAAGCACAAATTGGTGTGATATATTTGGAAGTTTCCATTGTAGACTCGATGCCCACTTAGAACGATTGTCTCATCACCAAGAAATCCCACTTCAAGTAAACATTCTTATGTGAGACATATATTTTGCTTCAATATACAGATATTTCTGTGTAATGTTTTTCATGCTTGGCAGTAAGAAAAAAGCCAAAGAATGCAAATGTCTACCAGTAGGGGAATGGATAAATGCATTCAATGGTACCTCAGGAGAATCTGCTGCATTTACAGCGAAAGAGGTCGTTTATACCAAGGGTACTTATGTGACCAATATCCATGATGTATGGTTCAGTGAAAATAAGTTACAGATGATATATGCATACATACACACATTTATATATGTATATATATATATTATCACCTTAAAATATGTATATAATTCTATACTTTCTTATGCATTAAAACAGGCCTGAACATAGAAAAGCAAAACCGTTGAACTGGTGCTATGTGGAGGTGGCTTTGGAAAGGGATGAGAAACTGTCGGTCTTCACATAATCATTGCATTATTTGAATTCCGTAGAGCAAGCAAGGAGATTTAGAAAGAAAATAAAGAGTAAAACCGTTGGCACCTCTCTTTCTGTATCTTTCTCATTTTCACAAAGAAGACTGTTGTTTTGTAAAGTTCTGAACGTCTGCATCTTCTTCCGAGGCTGCCTCTCCTCCAGCTGGACCATAACTCTCCCCTCCAGTAACAGCAGCTGTGCAGTCCACAAGTTCAATATGCTAACTGTTATTCAACAGTGCGCTCAGTTTCAATTCAAAAATTGTGTTTTTACCTTGATTGCAACACTTTCAAGGACAATTTTTGAATAAAAAATGGCAAGAGCATTAGCTCGTTAAGATGGTAATGTAACTTTAAAGTGTGAGAAATAAGGACCGGGAAGCGGACAAGGATTTGTGTGGGACAGCTGATAAAAATAATGATTTCCAAATGTAAAGTTTAAGTTATGTGGAAGAAAAAAGAGGGTGGCAAATTTGAAAGTCCATCATATTAATCATTCTGGGTGGTTTCTCTTGATATCAACATGGAAGAAATGTTAGAGACTATTTTAAACTTGTGGTTGAATATGTCTTATTTCAGTTTGTGATTAGATTTCAGTGCTCCTAGTCATCAGCTGTCTCATGCTGCTCCCATAATTTTCTATCTTGATCCCTCAATTTCTAGTCTCTTAGGGGGATTCCCAGTCAATTACAAGGGATGTCTCTGGTCTTGAAGCTTTTAACCCAGCTTTTAGTGCTGGGGTCACGGGTATTATTTTGTAGCACTGCAAATGACATTTCCAGTTATAGTCAACTTCTAAGATTGCCATTTCTTGCTACGATTTTGGAAGAGGATATGATTTTGTATCTAGTGATTCACTTTCTTGAGTCACCTGAAAATGAAAACCAGTGACATTTTCACAATGTTTTTCACTGACAAGTTTCAAAGCATTTTCATGGCATTCATTAAGGTTTGCAGGGCCACCTACGCAAGTAGAGAGAAGTTTTGTCTGAAATGGAGAATGAAAAGTTGCTTAATAGGACAAAAATAGATAATAAAAACCTATGGAGATGAGGAAAAACATAATGGTTTAAAACATAATTACATGCCATATAGAAAGAAACAAATTACGTAGACCAAAATGTGATTGCTGAAGACTCTTCTCTCATCTCGATGTGCCTAAGGTGTCATGTGATTTATAATATGTTGTGTCTAACACATCATCACCATCATAATTACTGTGTGCCAGACACTAGGCTAACTTTACGTCAGTTACCAGTTATTATATACGCCCAACAATCCTGTTGTGTTTAGAATTAGGGGGTTGGAATTATACTGTTATCTCATTTCAAGATGAGGAAACTGAGACCCTGAGATCGGTTTCTTATCCAAAGTCACACATAAAAAGTAATAGATGAGGATTTGAACTTAGAAAAGTTGGTTTAATTGTACTTTGTAGACCACACGAATGATGACTGAGGGGATTAGAATTAGTCCCTGATACGGTCTTTCTCTAAAGCAGCACTAGATGTGTTTGAGGGATACTGGGAGGTCCCAGCCCAGTAGGAAGATCTTCGTTATTAAGTTCCGATTACTTGAGGAGTCAATGTTAGATATTTTCATGGGAATAAAGTATTTCTGTCATTACAAAATATAGAATGTGATGGAAACAGGTGATTCACAGAAGAAGAAATCCAAATGGTTAATTAACATTTGAATAGATTTTAAACTTCACACGTTATCAGGGAAATGCCAACTAAAACAACTATGAAGTACCTTTTCACATCCTAGAGTTGGCAACAATTAATTAGTCTGACAATGCCAACCGCTGGTGACGATGTGGAGACACGATAGCTCTCATCCCACACAGGGTAGAATACAGACCACTGTGGGAGCAAACTGGAGCTGACTAGTGTAGTCTTGGATGTTTGTACACTCTGACCCAGCAATTTCATTTCTAGTTACTGGCTCTAGAGAAGCCACACAGGCACAAGGAGACATTTACAAAATTAAAAATTTTTGGAGCATTGGTTGTATGGAGAAAACCCAACAACAATAGAAAATAAATAAATGAATGAAAATGAATAAGAACTACATGTATCAAAATGGATCAATTACAAAGTAGCTGACCTTCACTCTACTATATATAAAATAGATAAATGACAAGACCTATTCTATAGCACAGGGAACTATATTCAATCTTTTGTAATAACCTATAATGGAAAAGAATCTGAAAAAGTATATATACAAACCTGAATCACTTTGCTGTACACCTGATACTAACACAATATTGTAAATCAACTATGCTTCAATTAAAATAAAAGCACAAAAAAAATAGTTGACCTAAAAAAGCAGATTGTCAACAGATATATACAGGAGAATGGGATTTATACAATGTTTGAAAATTTCCAAAATGTTACTTCTTTTTTGGGGGGGCCTATATTTAAATGGTTTAACAATTTATAAAGTAATAGTAAACACTACCTCCAGGAAAGGAGATTCAAAAGTGGTCTTACTGGAGGTTTAAATTTTGTCTTTAGTGTTACATTTAACATACGTTTAAAAGTAAATATGGAAAAATATGGAGATTTGTTAAAGCTAAGGGTTTTCTACTTGATGTGTACTATTATCCGTCCTTTGAAGATGAATAAAATATTTCACAATAAGCGAATATGTACTAAGAAAATGGAAAATGAAGAAAAAAAGACATCTTATCCTATCCCTTAAGCATAATTTTTTTAAGCACAATTTTAAAAATTCAGTACATTTTCTTATAGTCATAGGATTCATTTACAGCTGACAGTATACCATATAGACAATTTTGTGCTCCCATAGAGGTATGCCATGATGATTTTTTTTCCCAGCCTCTGTTAAAATGCTAATATTCTGTCCAAGAAAACACATTAAAATATTATTGAACATCACATGACAAGGCAGCTTTCTGTAAGTTATTGTTTTCCAATCACAGCTACCTAATTGGAGGTCTGCAGAGCTGGTGGGCATTTTTCCATGGGGGGAACAGGGAAGTTTAATGAGCTTCCTAGAGGTCCTGCAGGGCCCAAGTGCAGGTCAGCAGGGTGTTTGGGTAGTTGGTGAAGAGACTGGACGTCTGCACATGTTATGGAGAGAGTCCGTCTGTCAGGATAAACTGAACCTGCTTTACAATTTAGCCTAGGGCCAGCCCTGGAGAGAAGAATGAATAAATACACCAGATTTAATGTCATGCTGTAGCTAACATGCCATTTGAAGCAATAGCTTGTAACTAGAAACATTGGTCAAAACATAATTTTATTTCATGAGTATCTTAAAGGATTTGAACATTCTAAACAGCACAGATCTCTTTTTGAAATGTTCCTGGTGTGACTGATTGAAGAGTGAGCATTACTATGAAGTTCTGGGTGCATTTGTAAAGTAGGTCCCTGGTTTTCAGCACAGGCTCAGGAACCCAGCTCTGCTCTTAGAAAAGGGAGGTCATGTTCATGAGATAATTTAATGGGTCAATAGAAAGGCTGAACTGCAAAGTGCTGGTCTGACAGTATGCAGGTAGAGATGACTTTTGTCATGTACTAACATACCCCTAGGAAGGATATCCTGCAAACCTTATCATTCATCCCCTTGCTGTGTGGAGAAAGGAAGAATGAAGACCTCAGCCAGGTCCATGACTAGGGAGAGGAAAGTGACGTATGTAAGTGTTAGGGTCTCATCCTGTTCTTATGTAAAATTTTGATATTTTATTTGTCATGGATTGATGTATTCATTTTGATTTAAAAAATATGTTTTATATTGGTTACTGAGTTTTTTGGTGCCCCATTCAATTTTGTGTGAGGTGAGTGCGTCACTTGCTACTTCTTAGTCCTATCAGGATAAAATAAAGAGACAGTGGAAATAAATGTGGGACTTTTTCCACAACTGCGGATGATGTCATAGGCTTAATATATATATATATATATTTTTTTTTTTTTTTTGAGAATATATTATATACATTCGTTAAGTTGTACTCTCCCCATTTCTCTAGTCTCACATGATTTACTAGCCAGTTTAAAAAATTACCTTTGCTGAATTCTTACAAGTTTTTGTGACCTTCACCTAGTCTTTTGGACTCTTACTTTTCTTACTTATTAAAAGGAAATGATAATTCCTACTTCACAAATTCTTTAAAGGATTAAAAGTCACACATAAAGAATCTAGCTGGCACCCTATAATATGGTTGGTTATGATAAATACTTGTAGTTGTTATTGTTAAAAGTTAAAAAGGAGTACTTAAGGCTTCATTCTTATTCCTCCCCCACAACACGCTTTAATCCACATTTGATGTTGATGGTGAGAACTGGTATCTCAGTATAGAGCTCCGTTATTTAATTTCGTCACCTATCAGAACAGCTTTGCCCAGATATGGCAGGACTTGAACTCTCTCTCACTCACCTATCTCTTCCGAGTGTGGTCCACGCTGACTGCCCTATTAAAATTGCTGTCACCTCCCTCCCTCCAGCTTGAGAGGCCCTGTCCTTGTTTCTCTGCTT
Source organism: Platanista minor (assembly GCA_004363435.1). NCBI lineage: Eukaryota > Metazoa > Chordata > Mammalia > Artiodactyla > Platanistidae > Platanista > Platanista minor. The sequence continues at coordinate 11,545 of RJWK010036921.1, read as the reverse complement.
TATATTTCTGCATGGCATCAATTAGCCTTTCACATCATACTCATCTTATGTAAAAAATTGCCTTCCTACAGTTAATGTCTGCTTTATGAGGTAAGTATTTTCGTCTGTGTTGTTCACTAGTTGATTCCCAAACTGGTTAGAGGGTAGGCACAGGTGCTTAACACATTTTTCTGAATAACTGAATAGGTTAATGATGGCACTTAAATTTCTCATCTTCCCATGTAGATGAGATATTTTTGATTACGCAAACTGATATATGTTGCTGACAAGAAACCCTAAGAAGAAAAATAAGTTGTTCAAAATCCTAGTTATTCAGGTAGCTGAGTAAATGCCTGAGCAGTGACTTAGGGGGTTCTCAGCTGTGCCTGCACAGAACTGAGGAACCACTCCCTCTCTCTCTCCTCTTTTCTCTCTCTCCTTCCTTCCCTCTCTCTGAATTAAAGGAGCTGTCTAAGAACGTCTCTTTTCCTGAGTAATTTTCTGGCACTCACTCGGTCCTGCCCTGCGTGTCTTACCCTCAAACAACTGTTGCAGTCCTCAATCTTTATCTAAGATTCACCCCTTCACACTTGTTTAATTTACTCACTCAAATACTCAGGTCATCTCACAAACAGCAGTAATGAGAGTCATTTTGAGGACCTTCATACCCGCTTGCTAGCCATGGACAAAGTAGCCTGGCTTCTGGGGTGTTCTGCATGATAGAGCTTGAAGAACTGTGAGAATTCATGGAATAGAGTGATGGGTTGTGAGTGAGTGAATGATGTATTCTTCCTTCATGACACTTAGTGGGAGCTATTGCAGATAGAATACATTAATTTAGATCTTTTTCTTCACTAAACTACTTTGTTCATGCTTGTTAACTCCCAGCCAAGAAATTCAGCTGTATGATATCAATTAACTGTACCTTAATATATATTAAAAATTCATAGAACTAAAAAAACCCTCTTTTTTAATCTCATGGAAGTGTCACAATAGTGTGAGCACAGGGTAAGTTCATGAATTCATTCAGTTTTTCGTTCTATATATTCTATTTATTCATTTATTCATTCTATTTATGCATTTTATTTATTCTATTTATTTAGTGAACACCTATTATGTGCAAACACAGTGCTGGGTGTTGTGGACTTAACTATGAGAATAATTGACCTTTGGTGTAGATGGATTTAAAACTGCAGCTATGATGGAAAACATAGTAGTGCATATTCTTAATATCAGTCAGTTATTTAGTTTCCATTTGAGCAATTGCTTTTTCCCCTACATCTGTTTAGCCAGCATCACAGGATGTCCACATGCCCAGGAAAAGTTGCTATCACAGGAAATAAAATCCCCTCAGAGATGGGAGCGTTCGTGCCAGATTGCTGTCAGGGGATTCTTCTGTTCACACTAATAACTTTTTTTTGATATTAAGTAACTTATTCCTGACTAAAAAAAAAATGAAGTGGGTACTATTATTATTCGATTATCAGAACGATAAAACTGAAGTACACACCGAGGCAGGTCACTGGCTCAGGTTCCCAGAGTGGAACCAGGTTCCTGACTCAGGGGTCTAACACCTCTTGTCTATTTTTGTGCTCAAATGAAAAATGATTTGAGGAATTTTACTAATCCTTGTCCATTCAACAATTGCAACCTCTAGTGAAGAAATCAATTTAAAAAATAGATTTAGACTATTTTTTTCTAGTGACTTCCGGTGTGAGAACAATCATTTCAAATTGAGTAGCTCCTAAAAAAATTCATAAGCACATGTATTAGCTGTACATGCGCTATTACTTTCCTGAAAAAAATTGGATCATTGGCTTCAATTACATGAAATGCCCAAGTTAGCGTATTCATCCCCATGAACTGAGTGTATATTTTTTCTACAGAGATTATATTGCCTGCTTATTGAACACTGAATAGATTTCAATATTTAACAAGTTAAAGCATTCCTGTGACATGGAGGATAAATGCATCTGCTCTTTACTCTCTTGTGTCTGAATCCAGCTTCTTCTGTAGCAGAATGATTGCTTATCCAAGATAGAGTTAAAAGTGACCTTTTTTTTTTTTTTTGAAACGATTACACTGTCTGCCTGAATTTTGGGGTCTCTGCTGGATTCATTGAACTAGTTTAAACATAAACTTAGTTTTTATCTTTCCAATGTAGATATTTTCTGCTTTAATGTATTTTTGCCTTTCTGGTCACGGGCTGTTTCAGGATGAAGGACAGAATGTGTGCAGTTATTTGATGTAACACACTATTGACAAGGCGGTATGTGCACCTGCCAGATAGCTCACCTGTATACTGGTTGATGAAAGGATTCCTAGTAACGTGTTCCCTCTTGGAGTTCCCTCCTAACTTTCGGCAATAGCGTTCTTTGGGAACAGCACCGGTTCTTGTGAATGATGCCAGGACTACTGTTCCATTGCCAACATGGGCACATGCTAATTTACAGCCACTAGGTGTCCTGGGAAATAAACAAAGCTATACAGGTCTTGGGGAATATTATTATAAATGATTTCATTCATTTAATTTAAAAAATCCGTATAAAAGGAGACAATAAATAAAGGTACTGTTGCTTAAATGAACTAGCGTAAAATGTGTAACTTGAAATACCAGTTTTAGATCAACACTCCCCCTACCTACCCCTCTTCAGAAGAACTGTGGAAAATGCAGGACTAGTATTTTTTTTTAAGTTCTCAGATGATATAAAGAAACATGTGTTATTAGAGGGGAAGCTTGTGTACTGCTGGGTAACATGACAGATCACCTATGTATATACATAAATAACTGCTATCTCAGGGTTTGAGTGGCCACATCTAATCAAGAACCTGTTGGTAACTGAGAATAAGCAGGTATCAGCAGATTCTTGGGTATGCCAAACCCAAAGGGGAGCAAATATTTGCTTGCCATCCATAGGCTGCTGCTGTAATGGGGGTAATAAACCAGCTAAGGTCTCTCACACAACAGAAAGAAGGGTTATATCCAATTATATCTTAGTATTTGCATTTAATGCAAGGTGATTTTTAACACATGGTTATTTCTCTTGGGAAACAATTTCTTTAAAGGACTAAATAAAGCATATTTTAGGTTATTTTTGAAAGAGGGTAAAATGTAACTGTGATTTTTTAATACCAGCAAACAACTGGGGATAATGTGAGAGAACATTTTTCATATCTTGTTAAATACAAATGGACAATTATTACAAGAACTTTTTATTATGAAATGATTTAAAAGTGGAATTATATAAAGACCTACGTGGGGGGTCTGTTCTTTATAACCCAAGAAAGGACTCATGATCGTTACATGTAGGGGGAGTGCTTGTAGTTGTATGATACTGACATTATTCAAGGATAGCTCTGCTTACTGGAATTTCTAGACCCAATCTCAGAAAGACAAGTTTCAATCTTTATTTACGTGACCATTACCTTTCTCTCTTTTACTTTTGTTGTTTTTAGCTTGTTTGTTTGTTAAGTCAAATATATTTTGGTTTATGGTAATTTCCAAAAAGTGTTGATAGGGCAGTTGTATGCCGAGAATTTAAATTCTAGCCCTCCCTGCTCTACCAACATGTAGATTCCAGTCCCACAAAGAAGGGAAAGTAAGCGGTGCTCTGTCCACCCTGGTCCCCGTCACCCAAATAAAGGGATTCATGGGGAACTAGTCAGGAGAAAACATGACTTTGAGATTCCTCTGAAGATTCATGGCTTTCCCATGAAATTTACTCAGGACCTAAGAAACTCTCACTTGCAAAACATCTCACAATGGCAGTTGTCCATCTATTTCTGTGATTATTTAATTCATTTCTACCATCCTCTCTATGAAAGTTCTGTGAACATGAGAACCATGGCTTTCCTCTTCACCATGCTTCCATGTATCTTCAGCTTGGCCACAGAGCAATAAGCGATTTTGTAATTAAGAGAGACCAGTAATCTGCATCCCTCTCTGCTCCTTCGCCAGAGTCTCTGGCGAACCTTAGGGCTCTTGAGTGGTCCCCCCTTGTCCCTTAGACAGGTGAGTCAAGAGGAGTTGTTGACACTGTCCCTCTGCTGAAATCACATTGGGAAACTAAGGCTTCGGCTCTTAGACTGTGGGTCAGAACTCAGATTCCTTTCAGCACAATTCAGAGGCAGAGAATCCAGAGGCCTCAAGTGTACTTCACTCTTCATACTCCATGCCCCTTTCTTTCTCTTCCTTAATTCACAGAAGCTGTGGCAAGGCTATGCCAGAGGGAGGGCAGCATGCTAATTTTGTGAACACATCACCATTTATAATTGATTAGCTTGTATCACAATAATGATTAATTATGCTATTAACTTATGAAGGGTAAATTAGTTGCCTGTAATTTTCATTGTTGCTTCAAATTTTGGTTTGTTCAGCCTTCACAATTTACAGCTCACAAGTAATGCGAACTCATGTATTTGTTCAACTCGTAAAGTGTTGATTGAGGGCTGTTCTGTGCTAAGCGCTGCACCTGCTCCTAGACACGGATGCAGAGGGAAGAAAGCGGGTGGCTCCTGTCCCCAAGGAGCCACCAGTCAAAGAGACCACAGCCGTGGGCTTCTGTGATGTGAGACCTGGAGCACTGGTAGGACTTTGCACAAAAAGAGTTTAGATCGGGGCGGGGGGGGTGTTCTAACACAGAGGAAAAAGCCTGTCAGCCTATACAAAGTTTTCTAGCAGAGAAAACAAACAAACAAAAATTAGGGAGACTATTGCACCATTATTTTCATTTTTTGATCTTCTTCTCAAGTTGCAAAACTGATCAGTTCTTATTTTAGTCATTTTATTCAGATTGGCTTTTTTTTTTGTCGTGTTTCATTCTTTGAAAAGTTCATTCATCCTTCTTTTTAACCCTAAATGTTTGCAGAAAGCAAAGTTAAGCTAAAATTAAAAATGAGCATTCCTTCCAATGTGCTGATATTTTCTCACACCCACAAGAAACAAAGTAACTATAATCTACACATTAAGTTATTTATTTATCTGTCTCTTGCCTTGGATATGCCCATCTATCAGTTGTATCATAATGCGTGCTATCTAATTACCGGATGGGTCTTCCGAGCCGGCGAAGCCTTCTGGAAAATCATTAATAACACCAGAGCAAAGGAAGTGTCCCTGCCCTTTCATCCAAGTTTGGGGTGAGTTACAAAAATTAATCGGGGAAGAGAGCATGGTGCTTATAGTAACTGACTCTAATTTACCTGTTTCTCTGCAAAGGTAGCCTGTTAATAATAACGTTTCTTAAAATCTCATAGTAGCACAATGTTCTACTTTAATTTAGTGACATATTTCCTGGATACAATAATGTGTTATTTCTTTGTGACTCACAATGTCATAAAAATTTTGCTAAAGTTGTAGGATCACAGTTTATAAAATAACAGAGAGCTTCATTTAGATTCCTCACCATGTGCACACAAATAGGTTATTTCATAATTTTCTAAAATTATATAAGCAGTAGAAGATGTCCTGCTGGCTGATCCAAAGTACTTTGATGCGAGGAGTGAGAAAGATTTCATTTAGATAGTCTAAATATTCCTGTTCTTTCAGTTAATGGTTATGTAAATTTTGTAGCAAGTGATGATTCTAAATAAGAAAATCATAGTGTAAGGAATAATTACCATATATTTATTTAGTTGTCTCTGGTATATAAACTTGTGCTTATGATATAAAAGTAAATTACACAGCAATGTGGAACATGATGGACTTCTTGTGGTTTGAGCAGTCTTAAATGTCAGACAATAAGGACTGTGATGGTGGTGGTGGATTATTGCTATTTAGGCTCATGACAGTAAAGTGACAGGAAGATGAACCTTTCACAACACAAATATGACAATGTCAATACTTAGAATAGTGCCATCATTTGACCTTTTTCTTCTAAATTTAGTGCATGGGCTAATTTTGGGGAGACAGGTGTACGTTCTGAGCCTCTTTAAGTCCCAAAGTTACAGAATTAGACCTTTCAATTTCATGCAGATTCAGGGCAGTTTGGAAGAAAAGATACAGAATCTGGCTTGAATCTGACTGAAAGGTAGGTAATGTACAAGACTCAAAGAGTATGCACATGGCAAATTTGATATATATATATATATATATAAAATATATATTATTTATATATACACACATATATGCATATATAAATATACACATATACATATACACACATGCCTATATGTGTATATATACATACATATAGATACACACACACATATATGGTATAAAAAATTATATTTAGTAAATGAAATGACAGGTGACAGTTTGGGAGAAAATATTTATAAATCTTATATCTAGTGGATAGTTTGTACCCGAAAAAAAAACACAACACAGTAGTAAGACAAATAATACAAATAAAAAAGAATAGACATTATTCTTTGAATAAAGTTTGAATAGACATTACAACAAAGAAGATTTATGAGTGATCATTAAGTAAATGAAAAGATGCTCAACATCATTTGTCACTAGAAAAATGCAGACTAAACCCTAATAACTTATCACTTCATTACAGCCTCTATAATTCAAAGGCAGACAATAACAAATGTAGATGAGAACGTGGAGAAATGGGGGCCCATACATTGTGTGTAGGAATACAAAATGGTTTGGCCACTATGGAAAACAGTTCGGCAGATTCTTCAAGAGTTAACTATAAGTTTACCATACAAGCCAGTGTTTCTACTCTTAGGTATATACCCAAGTGAAATAAAAACGTGTCTACATAAATACCTGTACATAAATGTTTATAGCAGCATCGTTCATAACAGCTAAAACCTGGAAACAACCACCTAAATGTCCACTAAGCAGTAAATGGATTAAAAAAAAAAAAAAGTGTCATATCCATACAACAGAATGCTATTCGGTAATAAAAAGGAATAGAGTACTGAAACTAAATACTACAAAGCATTATGCTATGTAAAAGAAGCCAGAAGCAGGGGTTTCCCCTGTGGCGCAGTGGTTGAGAGTCTGCCTGCCAATGCAGGGGACACGGGTTCGTGCCCCGGTCCGGGAAGATCCCACATGCCGCGGATCGGCTGGGCCCGTGAGCCATGGCCGCTGAGCCTGCGCGTCCAGAGCCTGTGCTCCGCAGCGGGAGAGGCCGCAACAGTGAGAGGCCCACGTACCGCAAAAAAGGAAAAACAAGAAACCAGAGACAAAAGTCCACATATTGTACAAGTTCATTTTATGAAATGTCAAAGAAAGGAAAATTTATAGACAAATAAATAGTCTAATGATAACCTTGGACTGGGGGGTAAGAATGAGGAGTGAATGCAAATGGGTACAGAGGGATTTTTTGGGGTGATGGAAATGTTCTAAAATTTGATTTTTGTGATGGCTGTACAACTCTGGATATTTACTTAAAATGGGTGAAATTTATGGTATATCCATTAAACCTCAATAACACTCTTAAGTAAATTATACTTTTAGATACTAATTAGCACTAAAGTTTCAGAGTAGACTCAGCAACATAAAATATACTTCAGAGACTGAAAAAATTCAACATTTATAGAACTCCTGAAAGGAATGTTTAAAAGATTGTGAATCCACAAAGAGTTGTCTAAAATATATGTTGGTATCTTGTATCAGTTGTTATTCTCGTTAGATTTGCAAGCTCCATGAGAATAGATGTCAATCTTCTTGGTCATTAGTTTATCCCTGGCTTAGAATGGTTCCTGTCTCAGAGGTGTTACTGAACACATATCTGACAAGTGGATGAGTGGTAGGGTCCTCATCTAGCTGGTCAACCTCTAGAAGAGAAATTTCCCATCCACTCAGCTGGGGTTTACAATCAGGCATGTGGATACTGAAAAGAATCAAACAGGAGGTAACAGAGGGCCTGTCCCCTAAACAGAGCCCCATGAGGACAGGGAGAGCTGAGACCAAACAATTCTAATAGCAGAAAGTTGACGTATTCAAATGGGACAATTTGAGGAAAATTTTTTGCCAAAGGATTATTGAAAACTCATGCTCAGGATATAAGAGACTTGTAGGGTTGGAGCAGAAACCTGGGGCTAGAAAATGGGAGGAGCCTCAGGAAAAGGGCCTGAGGCAGGAGAGGAGGGAAGGGTTCCTGGAACCCAGTGGAGAGGGCTGTGCAGGGGCAGCCGCCTGGAGAGGAGTGGGGACTGTTGGTCAAGGTCCCAGCTGGCTGTACCTCTCATGGGGGAAGCAAGAAAACAAACACCCTGACTTCATTCTCCTCCCTCCTGCTGATGTCCCTCTGGGGCTTTTCATGGTCCAGCCCGCACCGAAGTCTGGGGTCCCTTTGGCTCAACTTCTTCTATGAATCATGGTGGAGAGCGGATGCTGAGATGTAAATGGAGGATGTCAGCCCAGGAGTGAGCCTTGGACCACTGGTTGGATGTAAGGAGGAAGGAATTGAGGTAAAATGCAGAGGCTGCGGATTAACACCCGTTACACAAATTCCTAGCCTGCACAAACAACCACCCTGCAAAGGCAGACTGAGGAGGTCTTAATACCGGCTGCCTTATGTCTAGAATCCTTCAGGTATGGCAGGGCTGAGATTTCAGAGGGCAATCAGTGGACCACAGTGGAGGAGCTGGGAGAGGTTAAAGTAAGCAAGTGTTGATCTTGTCTGCACTGAACCTCATTAGGCTGGCACTCCTAAATTGTGCCACTCTTAGAAGAGCGAAACCATGTACCACTTCTTCCTGCAGTTAGAATAAATAGCTGCTAGGAGAAAATACCAGATTTTGATCCAGGAGGCAGGGGCTCCAGAAGTGATGCACCTCCTGAGTTACGTGCTTCTCTTTAGATTACTGTATTTGTTTCTCAAGGCTTCTGTTATGAATGATCACAGACGGAATGGCTTAAAACAACAAACATATTCTCTCATAGTTCTGGAGGCTAGAAGTCTGAAATCAAGGCATCGACAAGGCCACGCTCCCTCTGAAGGCTCCAGGGAAGAGTCCTTCCGTGCTTCCTCCCAGCTTCTCGTGGTTTCTGGCAGTCCTTTCTGTTCCCTGGGCTGCAGCTCCATCACTCGATTTCACCCTCATCTTCACATGGCCATCTCCCCTGACTGGCTCCACACCTCTCCTTCCTTCTAGGGGAACCAGACATCGGATTCAGGGCCCACCCTAATCCAGTACGGTTTCCTCTTTACATCTGCAAAGACTTTTGGGGGTACACCGTCCAAGCCGCGGCAACTAATGACAATGATAATAAAAACCATAAAGATGACCTCAATCTCATGAAGCATTTCACATACTATTTGCAGACTCATTATGCCCCTTTTCACCTCAACTTTGCCACTTTATTTTTTCAGATCTCCAAACTGAGAGGCAGTCAGGCAGGCAGAGGCAGGGTTGGGCAGAGGGCGCTGTTACTTTCTGCAGCCCAAAGTCTCATTTGCCACTGGCCCTGACCGTACTTACTACCACTTCTTCTGCTTGATGTGCAGTCTCTGGCTAAAGTTATTCTTTTACAGGTTTAAAATGGTAGGATAACCTACTAACTGCTATGTGGTACAAGGGAAAGTGCTTTTGAAAGTGTAGATTTAATAACTTTAACATTAACATTATTTTGTGATACTATTAGTTTAGTTACTGAATTGGTTAAAACTCAAGTAATAAGTTCAATAATATCAATTTACACCCTTGACCATGTCTCTGAATTTATATATCTGTTATATGGTAAGTAAATAAATTGAATATAAAGACAGTAAACATCTTATCTATTGTAGGGATCTGTGTGGTCTCTTAAAACATTATGGTGTAAACAATGCCTGGGGTTGTCAACATACAATGTTGTGCCTAATAATGTCATTTACTGCTTAGTGTTCAAGTTCTTTAAGCTACCTCTTGTGCTCTAAAAATATTTCTTGGGGACTTCCCTGGAGGTCCAGTGGTCCACTTCCACTGCAACGGGCGCAGGTTCCATCCCTGGTCGGTGAACTAAGATCCTGCAGGCGCGTGGGGTGGACTCACCCCCGCCAAAAATTTCTTGGATGAGTGTATAGATACATTTCCATTTATAGGTATATCTGTGCTTTATTGCTAAACAATCAAACCTTTTACTGATTGAAACCTAGAATGCACTTTTTTTTTTTTTTTTTTTTTTTTTTGCGATACACGGGCCTCTCACTGTTGTGGCCTCTCCCGTTGCGGAGCACAGGCTCCGGACGCGCGGTCTCAGGGGCCACGGCTCACGGGCCCAGCCGCTCCGCGGCATGTGGGATCCTCCTGGACCGGGGCACGAACCCGTGTCCCCTGCATCGGCAGGCGGACTCTCAACCTTTGCGCCACCAGGGAAGCCCTAGGATGCACTTTTTTAAAGTACCATTGAGAAATAACTAGGTATAGCAAGGTTTTGAAAGGAAAGAAATCCTTTGAAAATATAATTTTGATTAATGATCATTGTTATATCAGTTAGGATTCTTCACTGCAAATAACATAATTCCCGACTCAAATTGGCCTCAGTGATAACAAGAATTTATTGTCTTAGGTAACTAAAAATCTCCATAGGTAGAAAAAGTTTCAGATGGATTTCCTCAGGGTCTTAGGTTTATTCCCTGCCTATTTTTCAGCACTCTCCTTCTCTGTGAGTTGACTTTTTACTAGGCTGACTTCCCTAGCTCAAACAAGAAGGCTGCTACCACTTGTGGCCTGTACAATTCATCCTCCAGATGCAGAGAGTGGGGCTGTCACCTTGTAACTGTTCTCACCAAGGGATCTGAGGCCCACGCTGATTGGGGTGAGAGTGGTCACAGCCTCGCCCTTAGCAATTTCTCCTGGCAGGGGAATGAAACATGCTGACTGCCTTAGTGAATCAGGGACTGCCCTGGATCAGAGCTGAATGAAAATCAGAATAAGTCTTAAGAAGAGGTACAGCAGGATGACCAAGTGTCCATAACAAATGCCCATACTTTTTTTCAGTAGTATTTCTTGAACTCTTTTTGGTGTGGCTGTCTCCCCAGAAAAATGCATATAACCAAATTTCTGTAATATGTTTTCTTCTCCATCTGTTTTTATTTTTATTATTGTATAAGAACACAACTTTAGATCTGCCCTCTTACATTTTTAAGCACACAATGCAGTATTGGGAAACATCAGTACAATGTTGTAGAGCAGAACTCTAGAGCTTACTTATCTTATGTAACTGAAACTTTATACCCGTTGACCAGCAGCTCCTCATTTCCCCCTCCCCCTGCAGCTCCAGGCAACCACCATTCAACTCTTTGCTTACCTGAGTTTGACTGTTGATTCACTTTGTTATAAAGCAGAAACTAACACCATTGTAAAGCAATTATACTCCAATAAAGATGTTAAAAAAAAAAAATCCAAACAGAAAAAAAAAAAAAAAAGTGAAATCAACACCGTTGGTGGGAGTGTAAATTAATGTAGCCAGTATGAAAAAACAGAAAGAACATTCTTCAAAAAACTAAAAATAGAACTACTCTATCATTCAGCAATCCCACTTCATTGCAGTATTACTCATAGTAGCCAAGATATGGAGACAACATAAATGTTCATCGATGGATGGATGGATAAAGAAAATGTGGTATATATTCTCTCTCTCTCTCTCTCTCTCTCTCTCTCTCTCTCTCTCTCTCTCTCT
>RJWK010036920.1:0-21502 GCA_004363435.1 Platanista minor | reverse complement strand
AGAGTGAAGTAAGTCAGAAAGAGAAAGACAAATACCGTATGCTAACACATATATATGGAATCTAAGAAAAAAAGAAATGTCGTGAAGAACCTAGCGGCAAGATGGGAATAAAGACACAGACCTACTAGAAAATGGACTTGAAGATATAGGGAGAGGGAAGGGTAAGTTGTGACAAAGTGAGAGGGTGGCATGCACATATATACACTATCAAACGTAAAATAAATAGCTAGTGGGTAGCAGCTGCATAGCACAGAGAGATCAGCTTGGTGCTTTGACCACCTGGGTGGGTGGGATAGAGAGGGTGGGAGGGAGGGAGCTGCAAGAGGGTGGAGATATGGGAACATATGTATATGTTTAGCTGATGCACTTTGTTATAAAGCAGAAACTAACACACCATTGTAAAGCAATTATACTCCAATAACGATTAAAAAATATTAAAAAATTAAAAATAAAAAATGATAGTACACAAAAAAAATAAATAAAAATAAAAAATAAAAATAACCTGGTCAGAAACCTCAGATTAATTAATTAATTAATTAAGAATTTTCGCAAGAAAAATATATATTTTAGGTTGTAATCCCGGAGAATGGAAACTTTGAAAAATTGTCCTTTCTTCCACATAGATACTAAATGTTAAGTAGTGTGGCAGATACTGCAGAATGTCTACTCAAAGTCATTTAAAACTCACTTTTACCTTACTTTAATGACACCTAGAAACCTAAAATATTCACCTTTTCAGAATCCTTCTTTTGCAGATAATAAAATTTAAGAGTAAGAAGTTTAGGAATATCTTTTGGAATTCTTTTGAAAGGGACAAGATCAGTGGCTATGTGGAAATAAACAAAGACCACACAAATGAGAACAAGCAAAGGCTATTTACTCAGAGCTTGCTATAGCAAGTCAGGCAGCATCACTTGTATTTAGCAGAGACTCAAAGATAAGCACAGGAGTGGGAGAGCTTTATAGCAGTAAAAAGGGAAGACTTCAGGTATGCTCTGATAGGAAGCTGTTGGCATGGGGGAAGCAGTAGGCAGGCTAACTAGAAATGGGACATCCTATGTGATTGTTTAAGGGTACATATTTAACTTCCTCCAGTTAGAAAAGGGAGCAAAACCTAGAGTAGTTGTCAGCCATTAACCAAGTCCTGACCACTTGGGTCGGATTGTTTCAAGGCTCATTGTTTAGCTTCTAAATTGGTTGCTGGAGATTGTAGACTGACTTCCTAGAGTGGTTACTGTGGATAATGAGCTGGCTTTCCACGCTGGTTGCTGAATATTTGGGGTCAGAGTCCTATTTTTATATATGGTCTGGCCATTCTACACTTGTGTATTCAGTCTCTCAGCTGTTTCATTGACATATTTCCCTTTGCCCTTCACCTTTCTTTCTCTTTGTAGGTACATTAATTACATTGAAAACACAAGGACAAAAAGTACATGTTGGGGATGGTAAAACATGAAATAGAGACACTGGGCCCTTGACGACATTCTTTCTGAATTGCAAAGGTCCTGGACTGCCTAACTACAGACTTCTTGTTACATAAGAAAGCCTCTTCTTGCTTGAAGCACAATTAGTGTAGCTATCTGCTGTTTATAGCTAAACAAATTCTTAACTGGTAAATGTAGGTCACTGATATGAGTGAAGAGATAGTGTAAGTGGATGGAGCGAACAGCAACCTAATGGAATCCTAAACACCCTTCCTGTGATACAGGATAAATAATCAAGATTTTCTGGGTCCCTCTAAAAGTACTATAGAAGCTGTTGAGAGCAGATTGGCAGTTAAATTATGTTTATATAGAGTGTGTTGAGTTTATTGCCAAACTTATTTATACTACCCAAATTTGTTACTGAAGTTATATACATAAATAATATTATGCAAATTTGGGAAATATGAGTGCAAAAAAAGAAGTGTTTCTATAGAAACTAAGTTGAATGCTTTGGTAAGACTTAATGCCAGAGAGGTGCTAAAAAATAATTGCTATATAATTAAGTGAAGTTAAGACAACCTTAAAAGATTGGAGAACAAATCATAACAATTTAAAAAGTTTTCATATTCAGACTAATTCACAAGTACATATAAATTATTGCTCCAGTTTAAAAAAAATGAGACAGGAAGTTGTAGAAGTTGTACGATGGATAAGATTTAGATAAGAGAGGTGATGTGAGGGGAACACTAATTACTGCTCCATACTTAAAATTATAACAACAAAATAACCATTGGCAGTATATCAAAAGAATGGTGAATGAATGTGTATTAGATTAACCAACCAACCCCCGTTTTCAATTTACTTATTTACAAATACGTTTGGTTGATATATTATGATTTCTTTCCTGAGGTTATTATAATTAAAAGGATACATTGAAAAGCCCAAATATTTAAATAATTTGATTATATTTTGTTTGTTTATAGTTTTCAATCTAAAAAGGTTATGTGTAAAATTATTTAAAAAATCTAATGACAGCCTCTAATGACAGCTTACTGCATCATTTCAATAAAATATATAGGTATATTCTACAGCAATTATAGGTTATTTTTCCGTTTAGTACACAGCACAAATCTGTGTTACCTATTTATTAGTTGTCCTCTTTATCTTAGTATATTTTTTAGCTCATTAGTTCTACATAAATATACCTCATTGAAATTTTGCTCCCATTGTTTATTCCATGCATTTTTATCCATTTTTCCTCATATATGTGTTGTTGCTGTTTTATTTCAGAAATATATGCTCAATTAAAAAAAAAATATTTACTATAGCTTTTACCTTTGTTCCACTAAATTAGTCGTCTTGAATGGGGTTTCTTTATTTACACCCCCCTTTAGGCATCATAATTTTCACTTATGTTTTTCTTGATATTTAAAAATATATCTCGGGACTAGAGAGAAGATGGCAGAAGAGTAAGACACGGAGATCAACTTCCTCCCCACAGATACACCAGAAATACATCTACACATAGAACAACTCCTACAGAAAACCTACTGAACGCTGGCAGAAGACCTCAGACCTCCCAAAAGGCAAGAAACTCCCCCACGTACCTGGGTAGGGCAAAAGAAAAAAGAAAAAACAGAGACAGAAGGATAGGGACGGGACCAGCAACAGTGGGAGGGAGCTGCGAAGGAGCAAAGGTTTCCAGACATTAGGAAACCCCTTCGCAGGCAGAGACTGCAGGTGGCAGAGAGGGGAAGTTTCGGGGTCGTGGAGGAGAGCACAGCAAAAGGGGCATGAAGGGCAAACTGGAGAGATTCCAGCACAGAAGATCAGTGCTGACTGGCACTCACGAGCACGAGAGGCTTGTCTGCTTCCCTGCCGGGGCAGGCGAGGCTGGGAACTGAGGCTTCAGTCAGAGTGCAGGGAGAGGACTGAGTTTGGCAGAGTGAACACAGCCTGCAAGGGGTTAGTGCACCACGGCTAGCTGGGAGGGAGTCTGGGGAAAAGTCTGGACCTGCCGAAGAGACAACAGACTTTTTCCTCCCTCTTTGTTTCCTGGTTTGCAAGGAAAGGGGATTAAGAGCGCTGATTACAGGAGCTCCAGAGACGGGTGGGCATGAGCTGTGACTACCAGTGCAGACCACAGAGAAGGGACTGAGACGCTAAGGCTGCTGCTGCCTCCACCAAGAAGCCAGTGTGCGAGCACAGGTCACTCCCCACACCTCCCTTCTAGGGAGCCTGTGCAGGCCACCACTGCGAGCGTCCTGGGATCCAGGGACCACTTCCCCAGGGAGAAAGCATGGTGCGCCTCAAGTTGGTGCAACGTCCCGCCGGCCTCTGCTGCCGCTGGCTCGCCCTGTACTCCGTGCCCCTCCCTACCCCCGGCCTGAGTGAGTCAGAGCCCCCGAGTCAGCTGCTCCTTTAACCCCGTCCTGTCTGAGCGAAGAACAGACACCCCCAGGCGACCTACATGCAGAGGCAGGGCCATATACAAAGCTGAGCCCCGGGAGCTGTGCGAACAAAGAAGAGAAAGGGAAATCTCTCCCAGCAGCCTCAGGAGCAGCAGATTAAATCCCACAAACAATTTGATGTACCCTGCATCTGTGGAATACATGAATAGACAATGAACCATCCCAAATTGAGGAGGTGGACTTTGACAGCAAGATTTATTTATTTTTTCCCTTTTCCTCTTTTTGTAAGTATGTATGTGTATCCTTCTGAGTGAGATTTTGTCTGTATAGCTTTGCTTTCACCATTTGTCCTAGGGTTCTATCTGTCCAATTTGTTTTTTTGTTTTGTTTTTATTTTTGTTTTAAATTTAAAAAAACGTTTTTTCTTAAAAATTATTTTTTATTTTAATAACTTTATTTTATTTTCTTACTCTATGCTATTTTACCCTTTTTCTTTTTCCTTCCTTCCTTCCTCCCTCCCTCCTTCCCTTCCTCCCTTCCCTCCTTGTCTCCTTCCTTCCTTTCTTTCTTTCTTTCATCCTTCCTTCCTTCCTCCTTCCCTCCCTCCCTTCCTTCCTTCCCTCCTTCACTTTTTCCTTCCTTCCTTTCTCTATTCCTTCCTTCCTTCCATTCTTTCCTTCTTTCTTCCTTCCTTTCTTTCTTCTTTCTTTCTTTTCTTTCATTCTTTCTACTTTTTCTCCCTTTCATTCTGAGCCGTGTGGATGAAAGTCTCTTGGTGCGGCAGCCAGGAGTCAGTGCTCTGCCTCTGACGTGGGAGAGCCAACTTCAGGAGACTGGTCCACAAGAGACCTCCCAGCTGCACATAATAGCAAATAGCGAAAATATCCCAGAGATCTCCTTCTCAACACCAGCACCCAGCTTCACTCAAAGACCAGAAAGTAACAGTGCTGGACACCCTATGCCAAACAACTAGTGAGAAAGGAATACAACCCCACCCATTAGCAGAGAGGCTGCCTAAAATCATAATAAGTACAAAGACACCCCAAAACACACCACCAGACGTGGATCTGCCCACCAGAAAGACAAGATCCAGCCTCATCCACCAGAAAACAGTCACTAGTCCCCTCCACCAGGAAGCCTACACAACCCAGTAAACCAACTTTAGACCCTGGGGAGAGACACCAGAAACAACGTGAACTATGAGCCTGCAGCCTGAAAAAAGGAGACCCCAAACACAGTAAGATAAGCAAAATGAGAAAACAGAAATACACACAGCATATGAAGGAGAAAGATAAAAACCCACCAGACCTAACAAATGAAGAAGAAATAGGCAGTATATCGGAAAAAGAATTCAGAATAATTATAGCAAAGATGATCCAAAGTCTTGGAAATAGAATTAACAAGGACATACAAGAATTAAACATGAAACAAGCAACAATGAACCACAGAATAAATTAAGTTAAAAATGCTCTAGATGGGATCAATAGCAGAATAAATGAGGCAGAAGAATGGATAAGTAAGCTGGAAGATAAAATAGTGGAAATAACTACTGCACAGCAGAATGAAGAAAAAAGAATGCAAAGAACTGAGGACAGTCTCAGAGACCTCTGGGACAACATTAAACGCACCAACATTCGAATTATAGGTGTCCCAGAAGAAGAAGAGAAAAAGAAAGGGACTGAGAAAATATTTGAAGAGATTATAGTTGAAAACTTCCCTAATATGGGAAAGGAAATAGTTAATCAAGTCCAGGAAGCACAGAGAGTCACATACAGGATAAATCCAAGGAGAAACACGCCAAGGCACATACTAATCAAATTTTCAAAAATTAAATACAAAGAAAACATATTAAAAGCTGCAGGGAAAAACAACAAATAACACACAGGGAATCCCCATAAGGTTAATAGCTGAACTTTCAGTAGAAACTCTTCAAGGCAGAAGGGACTGGCAGGACATATTTAAAGTGATGAAGGAGAAAAACCTGCAACCAAGATTACTCTACTCAGCTAGGATCTCATTCAGATTTGATGGAGAAATTAAAACGTTTACAGACCACCAAAAGCTGAGAGAGTTCAGCACCACCAAACCAGCTTTATAACAAATGCTAAAGGAACTTCTCTAGGCAAGAAACACAAGACAAGGAAAACACCTACAATAACAAACCCAAAACAATTAAGAAAATGGGAATAGGAACATACTTATCAATAATTACCTTAAATGTAAACGGATTAAATGCTCCCACCAAAAGACACAGACTGGCTGAATGGATGCAGAAACAAGACCCATATATATGCTGTCTACAAGAGACCCACTTCAGACCTAGGGACACATAAAGACTGAAAGTAAGGGGTTGAAAAAAGATATTCCATGCAAATGGAAACCATAAGAAAGCTGGAGTAGCATTTCTCATATCAGACAAAATAGGCTTTAAAATAAAGACTATTACAAGAGACAAAGAATGACACTACATAATGATCAAGGGGTCGATCCAAGAAGAAGATATAACAATTGTAAATATTTATGCACCCAACACAGGAGCACCTCAATACATAAGGCAAATACTAACAGCCATAAAAGGGGAAATCGACAGTAACACATTCATAGTAGGGGACTTTAACACCCCACTTTCACTAATGGACAGATAATCCACAATGAAAATAAATAAAGAAAAACAAGCTTTAAATGATACATTAAACAATATGGACTTAATTGAAATGTATAGGACATTCCATCCAAATACAACAGAATACACATTTTTCTAAAGTGCTCATGGAACATTTTCCAGGATAGATCACATCTTGGGTCACAAATCAAGCCATGGTAAATTTAAGAAAATTGAAATTATATCAAGTATCTTTTCTGACCACAATGCTATGAGACTAGATATCAATCACAGGAAAAGATATGTAAAAAATGCAAACACATGGAGGCTAAACAATACACTACTTAATTACGAAGTGATCACTGAAGAAATCAAAGAGGAAGTCAAAAAATACCTAGAAACAAATGACAATGCAGACATGACGACCCAAAACATATGGGATGCAGCAAAAGTAGTTGTAAGAGGGAAGATTATAGCAATACAATCCTACGTTAAGAAACAGGAAATTTCTCGAATAAATAACTTAACCTTGCACCTAAAGCAATTAGAGAAAGAAGAAAAAAAATCCCCAAAGTTAGCAGAAGGAAAGAAATCATAAAGATCAGATCAGAAATAAATGAAAAAGAAATGAAGGAAACAATAGCAAAGATCAATAAAACTAATAGCTGGTTCTTTCAGAAGATAAACGAAATAGAAAAACCATTAGCCAGACTCATCAAGAAAAAAAGGGAGAAGACTCAAATCAATTGAATTAGAAATGAAAAAGGAGAGGAAACAACTGACACTGCAGATATACAGAAGATCATGAGAGATTAAAATAAGCAACTCTAGGCCAGTAAAATGGACAACTGGAAGAAATGGACAAATTCTTAGAAATGCACAACCTGCCAAGACTGAAACAGGAAAAAATAGAAAATTTGAACAGACCAATCACAAGCACTGAAATTGAAACTGTGATTAAAAATCTTCCATCAAACAAAATCCCAGGACCAGATGGCTTCACAGGCGAATTCTATCAAGCACTTAGAGAAGAGATAACACCTATCCTTCGCAAACTCTTCCAAAATATAGCAGAAGGAGAAATACTCCCAAATTCATTCTACGAGGCCACCATCACCCTGATACCAAAAACAGACAAGGAGGTCACAAAGAAAGAGAACTACAGGCCAATATCATGATGATCATAGACGCAAAAATCCTCAACAAAATACTAGTAAACAGAATCCAAATGCACATTCAAAGGATCATACACTGTGATCAAGTTGGGATTATTCCAGGAATGCAAGGATTCTTCAATATACACAAATGATTCAACGTCATACACCGTGTTAACAAATTAAAAGAGAAAAACCATGTGATCATCTCAATAGATGCAGAGAAAGCTTTTGACAAAATTCAACAACAATTTATGATAAAAACCTGGAAGAAAGTAGGCATAGAGGGAACTTTCCTTAAAATAATAAAGGCCATATATGACAAACCCACAGCCAACTTCATCCTCAATGGTGAAAAACTGAAAGCATTTCCACTAAGATCAGGAACAAGACAAGGTTGCCCACTCTCACCACTCTTATTCAACATAGTTTTGGAAGTTTTAGCCACAGCAATCAGAGAAGAAAAGGAAATAAAAGGAATCCAAATCGGAAAAGAAGAAGTAAAGCTGTCAATGTTTGCAGATGACATGATACTGTACATAGAGAATCCTACAGATGCTACCAGAAAACTACTAGAGCTAATCAATGAATATAGTAAAGTAGCAGGATACAAAATTAATGCACAGAAATCTCTGGCATTCCTATACACTAATGATGAAAAATCTGAAAGTGAAATCAAGAAAACACTCCCATTTACCATTGCAACAAAAAGAATAAAATATCTAGGAATAAACCTATTTAAGGAGTCAAAAGACCTGTATGCAGAAAATTATGACACTGATGAAGGAAATTAAAGATGGTACTAATAGATGGAAAGATATACCATGTTTTTGGATTGGAAGAATCAACATTGTGAAAATGACTCTACTACCCAAAGCAATCTACAGATTCAATGCAATCCCTATCAAACTAACACTGGCATTTTTCACAGAAATAGAACAAAAAATTTCACAATTTTTATGGAAACACAAAAGACCCCAAATAGCCAAAGCAATCTTGAGAATGAAAAACGGAGCTGGAGGAATCATGCTCCCTGACTTCAGACTGTACTATAAAGCTACAGTAATCAAGACAGTATGGTACTGGCACAAAAACAGAAATATTGATCAATGGGACAGGATAGAAAGCTCAGAGATAAACCCCCACACATACGGTCACCTTATCTGTGATAAAGGAGGCAGGAATGTACAGTGGAGAAAGGACAGCCTCTTCAATAATTGGTGCTGGGAAAACTAGATCAGTACATGTAAAAGTATGAGACTAGAACACTCCCTAACATCATACACAAAAATAAGTTCAAAATAGATTAAAGACCTAAATGTAAGGCCAGAATCTATCAAACTCTTAGAGGAAAACATAAGCAGAACACTCTATGACATAAATCACAGCAAGATTCTTGTTGACCCATCTCCTAGAGAAATGGAAATAAAAACAAAAATAAACAAATGGGACCTAATGAAACTGCAAAGCTTTTGCACAGCAAAGGAAACCATAAACAAGACCAAAAGACAACCCTCAGAATGGGAGAAAATATTTGCAAATGAAGCAACTGACAAAGGATTGATCCCCAAAATTTATACGTAGCTCATGCTGCTCAATAAAAAAAAACAACCCAATCCAAAACTGGGCAGAAGACCTAAATAGACATTTCTCCAAAGAAAATATACAGACTGCTAACAAACACATGAAAGAATGCTCAAAATCATTAATCATTAGAGAAATGCAAATCAAAACTACAATGTGATATCATCTCACACCAGTCAGAATGGCCATCATCAAAAAAATCTAGAAACAATAAATGCTGGAGAGGGTGTGGAGAAAAGGGAAATCTCTTGCACTGCTGGTGGGAATGTGAATTGGTACAGCCACTATGGAGAACAGTATGGAGGTTCCTTAAAAAACTACAAATAGAACTACTATATGACCCAGCCATCCCACTTCTGGGCATATACCTTGATAAAACCATAATTCAAAAAGAGTCATGTACCAAAATATTCATTTCAGCTCTATTTACAATAGCTAGGAGATGGAAACATCCTCAGTGTCCATCATCAGATGAGTGGATAAAGAAGATGTGGCACATATATACAATGGAATATTACTCAACCATTGAAAAAAACGAAATGGAGTTATTTGTAGTGAGGTGGATGGACCTAGAGTCTGTCATTCAGAGTGAAGTAAGTCAGAAAGAGAAAGACAAATACCATATGCTAACACATATATATGGAATCTAAGAAAAGAAGAAATGTGATGATGAACCTAGGGGCAAAACTGGAATAAAGACACAGACCTACTAGAGAATGGACTTGAGGATATGGGGAGGGGGAAGGGTAAGCTGTGACAAATTGTGAGAGTGGCATGGACATATATTCGCTACCAAATGTAAAATGGATGGCTAGTGGGAAGCAGCCACTTAGCACAGGGAGATCAGCTCGGTTCTTTGTGACCAACTGGATGGGTGGGTTAGGGAGGGCGGGACAGAGGGCGATGCAAGAGGGAGGAGATATGGAAACATATGTATATGTATAACTGATTGACTTTGTTATAAAGCAGAAACTAACACACCATTGTAAAGCAATTATACTCCAATAATGATGAAAAAAAAAAGAGAAAGAGTAGCAGAATAAATAATAAATAAATAAATAAATAAATAAATAAAATAAAAAATATGTCAAACCCATATTTTATTCTACTCAATATTTGTCTGAGTGACTCCCATGTGTCACTGTATTGCTAGATTTGTGATTTATCCCAATCTTCTTTTGATACCTGAAGTGAATATGCTGAATGTCATTATTGTTATATTTTGACTATTTTCCATTTTCTCAATTATTATTTTATTTTTTTTCTATTATGCCTGTTTAAATTATGAACTGTATACTGTTTGAGATATAGCTGAAATCTGCTGAGACAATGGACTAAATTTGACATTATTGGGAGGCATATACCTATTGCTCTAGATTCCAAAGGAAAGTGCTATGAATAACATGTACTTCATGTAGGTAAATGTGGAAATTATAGGTTGCTGGGTGTGTTGGAGACTGTAGGCTTTAAAACTAATTTCCTGTCAAAAGTTATACATTCTGTGAAAAAAATCATTGAGAAAGGATCAAGTATTATAACTATCTAGGAAATGTAGATTTCCTTGAGACAGAAAAAACAAACCTCTAAATGAAGTTATTTCCTTCAATACCTTTTATGTGAGTTTCAGCCAAAAAGAATTTAAGGCAACTGATGGTACCTCTTTATGACTGTGTAACTTCTAAGTGTGTGAATAAAATTTATTTACCACATTACATTGTTGCAACAACTCTGCAAAGTAGATTCTGTTATTCACAGTGAGGGAACGAAAGCTCAAAAAGCTTAAATAACATTTCCAAATTGTTTGGGAATTTTTAAATAACATTCCCAATGACTTAGAAAGTGGTGAAGCAGGGATTTAAACATATTTCACTCTAACTCAACAGCTCTCTCTCAAAACAAAAACAAAAACCAAAAAAACCCACAACCAAAAATATACTTTCATCATTCTGAATAGTGTATTAACAAAAAACCTGGGATAAGAAAATAAATGTTCCTTAGGAAACAGACTTGTGTTTGCTAAGGAGAAGGGGGGAGGAGATTATGGAGTGGGAGTTTGGGGTTAGCAGATGCAAACGATTGTATATAGACAATAGTTAAGGTCCTACTGTATAGCACAAGGAACTATATTCAATATCCTGTGATAAGCCATAATAGAAAAGATTATGAAAAAGAATATGTATATATATATATATAAATGAATCACTTTACTGTACAGCAGAAATTAACACAACATGGTAATTCAACTATACTTCAGTTAAAAAAAAAAGAAGATTGAGGAAAGAGTTATCTTCCAAAAGAAAGGCAAGGTGCTTTTACCAAATGAAAGGGAAATGATTTTAAAAAAGAAAAGAAAAGAAAGGAAATGTTCTTAAAGTACATCAGAATTTTATTGTAGCAAGCTGTAAAGAAATTCAGACTCTGATACAATCTAAATGTAATTTTCATTCCTATGTTTTCCTCATCTCAGTTGTAATGGATATCTATAGCTGAGCCATTTTCATCTTTCTTTTGGTCAAAATCTTATTGGGTATATGTATTCATAGATGTTTATTTTCATGTGTAATAACAAAGATGATCCTGGCAATTTCATTGTTGCACAGGCACATCTTATAGAAAAAAATTTTCCTACAGGTTTTTTGTTTTTTTAAATTCAGATAATCTCCTAGCCTGTGATAAACCACAAAAAGCTGCCTTTCATAGCTTATTTTACTCTTTGCAAAAAGGTAAGGCAGTGGCTATTGTATTTCTAGATAAAAGGAAATCAAAGATCACTTTATAGTGTTGACTGGTATTTACATAATAACATTAGAAAGATTAATGACAAAGGAAAATTTAAAAAGAAGTCAATTCTTTTATATACACCTTATTCTTTCTTTCTCCAATGACCTGTAACTGATACAATCATTATTTAAAACAAAACTAAAATAATTTTTTTAAACCTGCTATTTTATATTTCTTTCATTTATCTAAAGACCACTGTGATACAATTTTGATATATCACAGAATGTCCCAAGAGGAAAATATTCTGATTCTTCATATTTTATCTTGCATACAAATTGCCTCTTGAGTAATTCTACATAAATCAAAATTATAATTTACAACTCAGAATAAAAAGTATTAAATATACTTACTTATTGTTTTCCTGAAAGAAATGCTGCCTAAATAGAAACATCATTGAAGAAAAAGTAATCTTTCCTGGTTTTGCCATGTTTAAACTTAGATACACTGTATTTGTGACTTCTGTAGAAGAAATACATTTGATTTGTTTATGTCTTTTCTCTGCATCATTTGAAAAGTAAATTTTAGAGATGCCAAGTTTATTAAAAGATATGGCATTACTCAATGTAGTTGGAAGGGCTAAAGTTTAAACCACACTGAAAACTATAAATGGTCTAAGGCAGAAATCCTGTTTTGTCTCTAGTTTAGCAAGTTCTACTGATTTGCTCTTTGATATGTTTGGTGGTCACCCTTCATTTTTTTAAAGAATAAACTTTATTTTTTAGAGCAGTTTTAGGTTCACAGCAAGATTGAGAGGAAGGTACTGAAATTTCCCATATACCCCTGCCCCTACACATGTATACTTTCCTCCATTACCAACATCCACAATTAGAGTGGTACACTTGTTACAATCGATGAACAAGTGACACATCATTATCAAACAAGGTCCATTGTTCACATTAAGGTTCACCCTTGCTGTACATTCTGTGGGTTAGGAAAAATTCATAATGACATGTATCCCCCATTATAGTATGATACAGAATAACTTCACTGCTCTAAAAATCTTCTGTGCTCTGCCTCTTCATTCCTGCCTCCCCACTAACTCCTGGCAACCACTGATGTTTTTACTAATGCCATAGTTTTTCTTTGCCAGAATGTCATATAGTTGGAATCACAGAATATATAGCCTTTTAAGAATGGCTTCTTCCTTATGCATTTAAGTGTCCTCCGTGTCTTTTTGGGTTGATAGCTCATTTCTTTTTAGAGCTGAATAATCCACAGTGTGGATTAAAAGCACACAGGTACCACAGTGTGTTTATCTATTCACCTACTGAAGGACATCTTGGTTGCTTCCAAGTTTTGACAATCATGAATAAAGCGACTATAAACATCTGTGCAAACTTCCCCGTGGACATGATTTTTAAACCTCTTTGGGTAAATATCAAGGAGCATAATTATTGGATCATATGGTAAGAGTATGTTTAGTTTTGTAAGAAGAAGTCAAACTGTTTTCCAGTGTGGCTGTAGCATTTTGAATTCCCATCAGCAATGAATGAGAGAACCTGTTGCTTCACATTCTCTCCAGTATTTGAATTTATCAATGTTCCAGATTTTGGCCTTACTAATAGTTTTGTAGCGATTTTAATTTGCATTTCCCTGAAGACAAATGATGTGAAGTGCCTTTTAATGTGCTTATTTATCATCTATATATCTTCTTTGGTGAGGTGTTTGTTAAGGTCTTGGGCCATTTGTTAATCCAGTTGTTCATTTTTTAAATTTTTTAACAGTTCTTTGAATAGTTTGGATAACAATAATTTATGTGATATATCTTTTCCAAATATTTTCTCCCAGTATGTGGCTTGTCTTTTCATTCTGTTGACAGTGCGCTTTGCAGAGAGCAAATTTTTAGTTTTAAAGAAGTCCAGCTTATCATTGCTTTCTTTCATAGATTGTGCCTTTGATGTTGTATCTAAAAAGTCATCACTAAACCCAAGGTCATGCAGATTTTCTCTTATGTTATTTTCTAGGATTTATTTTCTAGTTATAGTTTTGCATTTTACATTTATATCTGTGATCCATCTTTAGTTAATTTTCGTGAAAACTGTGAAGTCTGTATCTAGATTAATTTCTTTGCATGAGGATGTCCAATTGTTCCAGCACGATTTGTTGAAAAATCTATCTTTTCTCCCTTGTATTACTTTTACTCTTTTGTCAAAGATCAGTTAACTATATTTATGTGGGTGTATTTCTTGGCTTTCTATTCTCTTCCATTGATCTGTTTGTCTGTTCTTAGGCTAATATTACACACTCTTGATTATTATACCTTTAGAGTAAGTCTTGAAGTCAAGTAGTGTCAGTCCTCCAATTTCATTCTTCTCTTTTTTGTGTTGGCTATTCTGTGTGTTTTGTTTCTTACTAAAATCTTTAGTATCAGTTTGTTGATATCCACAAAATAGCTTGGTGTGTTTTTGAGTGGGGTTTTATGGGATCTACAGATAAACTTTGAAATAAGTGACTTCTTGACTATATTGGGTCTTCCTATTCATGAATATGGAATATCTCAATATTTACTTAGTTCTTCTTTGATTTCTCTCTTCAGAGTTTTGTAGTTCTCCTCATATAAATCTTGCACATATTTTGTTAGATTTACACTTAAGTGTCTTAGTTGGGGCTGCTAAAACAAAATACCCTATATTGAGTGGCCTAAAGAACAAATGTTATTTCTCAAAGTTCTGAAGACAGGGAGGTCCAAGACAAAGGTACTGGCAGATTCAGTGTCTGGTGAGAGTGCTCTTCCCTGCTTGCAAATGGTAGTCTTCTTTGCTGTGTCCTCGGATTGCGAATAGACAGAGATCCAACTCTCTGGTTTCTTCTTATAAGGGCACTATTTCCATCATGAGGACTCCACCCTCATGACCTCACCAAAACCTAATTACTTCTCAAAGTTCTACCTCTTAAAGCCATCATATTGGTGCTTGGAGCCTCAATATATGAATCTCAGCAGGACATATTTATTCTATAGCATTCTTCCATTGGTCTCTCAAAATTTATTTCCTTCTCATATACAAAATGCATACATTCCATCCTCATAGTCTCAAAAGCCTAAATTCATTCCAGCATCAACTCTAAAGTTCAAAGTCTCATCTAAATGACATGTAAATAAGATATGGGTGAGACTCGAGATGAGATTCATCCTGAGGCAAATTCCTCCTCAGAAGTGAACCCCTGAAAGAAAACAAGTTATATGCTTCTCGAAAACAATCGTGGAACAGGCATACGATTGACAAGTCAAAACCCAGCAGGACAAATCCTATTAGATCTTAAGGAGCAAGTAATCCTCTTTAGTTTTATGTTCTACCTTCCAGTTCCACTAGGGCGTCAATGTCACTCCCACTTGTGTGGGGTGCACCCTCCCTTCTGCATGGCAGATCTGTGGCATGGGAAGGGCTCCCAAAGAGAGCCAAGGCAGACTCTGCAGAGTGGGGTTTCCACCTACAGGGCTCTGCTGGGTGGATGTCTCACTCCCAGGGTTCTGAGTGGCCCAGACCTCATGGATTCAGATGGATGCTGTATTGCTTTTTGAAATTGTGGCAAAGGTCCTGATGATCTCTGATTTGCCTTTGGGGCCACCCTTCCCTTTTTTTGGAGGATAGCACAAGTTCACAGCCAAATAGCTTCATCATCTTGTCCTGTGGGATCTAAGAAGTTCAACAGCCTTCCTTCATTTTGTCCCATTTACATCCCCTTTAAACTGCACAGTGTTCCTGCTTGAGTGACTGTTTAGCTCCATGATTCACACCCATATTAATCTCCTTATCAAAGTTTCAACACCACCCTTGCTATTCCCTTCTGAACAAACACACTTTCTAATTTTTTTCAATATAGGTAGGATGACAATTTTCCAAATCTTTAAGTTCAGCTCATTTTTGTTTAACAATTATTACTTCAATTCATTTATCTTTTCTCATAGTTTACTATAAGCAGTCAGGAGGAACCAAGATGCTTAGAACACAGCACATTGCTTAGAAATCTTGTCAGCTAAATATCCAATTTTAATCACTCTCAAGTTCTACTTTCCACAAAACACAAGAACAAACAATTCAGCCAGATTATTTGCTAGTTTATAACAAGAATTGCTTTTTCTCCATTTTTCAATCACATGTTTCTAATTTCTATCTGGGACCTCATTAGAATGACCTTAATTGTCCATATTTCTACTAACATTGTCTGCATAATTATTTATGTATTTTCTAAAAAGGTGGTTGTTTTATCGACAGCTTTTCCCTTTTCTTTCTGAGTCCTCATCATAATCACCTTTAACAATTCTTTCACAGCAATATCAGTCCTCATAGGTTTGGTGTCTTGCTAGGATCTTCTCCCTAGCTTGCAGATAGCCATCTTCTTTCTTTTTTTTTTTTGCAGTATGTGGGCCTCTCACTGTTGTGGCCTCTCCCGTTGTGGAGCACAGGTTCCGGACGCGCAGGCTCAGTTACCATGGCTCACGGGCTCAGCCACTCCGCGGCATGTGGGATCTTCCCGCACTGGGGCACAAACCCGTGTCCCCTGCATCGGCAGGCAGACTCTCAACCACTGCACCACAAGGGAAGCCCGCCATCTTCTTTCTGTGTCCATCACATCATTGAGAGAGAGAGAAAGTTCTATGGTGTCTTAAGAGTACTAATCCCATCATGAGGATCACACTCTCATGACCTCATCTAACCTTAATTACCTCCAGATACCATTGGGGGTTAAAGGCTTCAAGATATGAATTTTGGAGAGACATAAATTCAGT
The DNA here is from genome assembly GCA_004363435.1 of Platanista minor. Lineage (NCBI taxonomy): Eukaryota > Metazoa > Chordata > Mammalia > Artiodactyla > Platanistidae > Platanista > Platanista minor. The sequence continues at coordinate 4,817 of RJWK010036920.1, read as the reverse complement.
TCATAACATTAAATGTTCCTCTCTTTTTGGATGCTAATGTAAATGGGAATGTATTTTTTATTTTAAATTCCAGTAATTCATTGCTTGTGTATAGGAAAACAATTGACTTTTGTGTATTGACCTTATTTCTTGAAAACTTGCTATAATTAAATACTATTAGTTCTAGGAGTTCTTTTGTCAATTCTCTTAGATTTTCTGCATAGACAGTCATGTCGTCTGCAAATCAATATAATTTTTCTTCCTTCCTTATCAGTATATCTTTTATTTCATTTTCTTGACTTATTACATTAGCTATAACTCCCAGTATGATATTAAAAAGCAGTGATAAGAGGGGATATCCTTGCCTTATTTCTATTCTTAGCAGATAATTGTCAATTTTCTCATCATTAAGTGTGATGTTATCTGTAGGTTTTTGTAAATATTCTATATCAAGTTGAGGAATTCCCCTCTATTCCTAGTGAACTGACAGTTTGTATCATGGATGGGTATTGGATTGTGTCAAATGCTTTTTCTGCATATATTGATATGATTATGTAATTTTTCTTTTCTAGCTTCTTGATGTGATGGATTACATTAATTAATTTCCAAATGTTAATATATATATAATATAGATACTCCTGCTTTAATTGTTGTTAGCATGGTATAGCTTTTTCAATCCATTTACCTTAAATTTATATATGTCTTTATATTTAAAGGGGGTTTCTTGTAGACAACTTATAGTTGGTGTTATAGACTGAATGCTTAAGTCTCCCCAAATTTCATATGGTGAAATCCTACCCCCCAATGTAATGGCTTTACTGGAAATGGACCTTTTGGAAGATAATTAAGATTAGATGAGTTCATGAGGGTGGAGCCCTCATAATGTGTGATAAAGGAAGAGACCTGAGAGAGTTTGCTTCCTCTCTTATCTCTCTGTCATGTGAGGATAAAATGAGAAGATGGTCCTCTGAAAACCAGGAGGCAGGTCCTCAGCAAAGACCAGATCTGCCAACCTCTTGATATTGAACTTTCCCGCCTCCAGAACTGTGAGAAATAAATACTTGTTGTTTGAGTCACCCAGTCTATGGTATTTCTGTTTTAACAGCCCAAACTGACTAAGACAGTTGGGTCTTATTTTTTTTTTAATCACTCTGGCAATCTCTGTCTTTTAATTGGTACATTTAAATCATTGACATTTAAAATAATTATTGATATAATTGGATTAATATCTACCTTATCTGTTACTGTTTTCTAATTGTTGCCCTTGATCTTTGTTCCTATTTTTGTCTTCCACTTTTTTCTGTCTTTTGTGGTTTTATTAGAGCATTTTATGTAACTCCATCTCTTTCTTCTCTTAGCGTATAAGTTATACTCCTTCTTTTACTTTTCTTTTCATAGTGGTTGTCCTAAAGTTTGCAATGTATGTTTACAACTACTCTAAGTCCAATTTCAAACAACACTATACCACTTCATTTGTAATGCAGGTACCATATAATAACAAAATAATCCTAATTCTTTCTTCACATCCCTTTAATCACAATTTTCATTCATTTCACTAATACATAAGCATATACATACACATAAATATATATGAATACATAATTGAATATTGTATTGCTGATGTTATTATTTTACAAAAATTATTACCTGTTTTATCCATTAAACATTTTTTACAAGTTTCTGTTTTACCTTCATTTATTCTTTTGCAATGTTTTTCCTTTCTTCATGTAGATCTGAGATTTTAATATATATCATTTTCCTTCTCTCTAAACAACTTCTTTAAAATTTTCTTGCAAGGTAGGTCTACTAGCAACAAATTCCCTCAGTGTTTCTTTGACTGAGAAAATCTTTATTCTCCTTCACTTTTGGAAGATAATTTTGCAGGGTACAGGATTTTAGGTGGGTGAGTTTTTTCTCTCAACATTTTAAATATTTTATTCCATATCTTATTGCTTACATAATTTCTGAGGATATAACTCTTATCCTTACTCCTCTACAGGTATACCTTTTTATGCTCTGGCTTTTCTTTGGACTTTTTTTCTTTACCTTTGACTTTCTGCAATTTGAATATGACATGCCTCATAATTTTTTTTTTTTTGGCATTTATCTGGTTTGGTGTTCTCTGATTTTCTTAGATCTGTGACTTGGTGTTTGACATTAATTTGGGGAAATTTTCAGTCATTATTGTTATTCAAATATTTTTTTCTGTTCCTTTCTCTTTTTTCCCTTTGGTTTTCTTATTATGTGTTTGTTTGTTATAACTTTTGTAGTTGTTCCACAGTCCTTGGATATTCTGCTCTGTTTTTTTCAGTCTTTTTCTCTGTGTTTTTTAGTTTTGGAAGTTTTGATTGAGGTATACTCAAGCTCAGAGTTTTTTTCCTCAGCTGTGTCCACTCTACTAATAAACCAATCAAAGACATTCTGAATTTCTGTTACAGTGTTTTTGAAGTTTAGCATTTATCTTTTATTCTTTCTTAGAATTTTCATCTCTCTGCTTATATTGCACATCTGCTCTTTTTTTAAATAAATTTATTAATTTATTATTTTTGGCTGTGTTGGATCTTTGTTGTTGTGCACAGGCTTTCTCTAGTTGTGGTGAACGGGGGCTACTCTTTGTTGTGGTGCATGGGCTTCTCACTGTGGTGTCTTCTGTTGTTGCAGAGCAAGGGCTATAGGCACACGGGCTTCAGTAGTTGTGGTTTGTGGGCTCTAGAGCTCAGGCTCAGTAGTTGTGGTGCACAGGCTTAGTTGCTTCACGGCATGTGTGATATTCCCAGACCAGGGATCGAACCCGTGTCCCTTGCATTGGCAGGTGCATTCTTAACCACTGTGTCACCAGGGAAGTTCACTCATCTGTTCTTGCATACTATCTACTTTATTTATTAGAGCCCTTAGCTTACTAATTATAGTTGTTTTAAATTGGTAGTCTGATGATTCCAACATTTCTGTCATAACTGAGTCTGGATCTGATGCTAGTTCTGTCTCTTCAAACTGTGTTTTTTGCCTTTTATTGTGCCTTGAAATTTTCTCTTGATATCCAGACATGATGTACTGGATAAAAGAAACTACCATTAATAGGTCTTTAATAATGTAATGGTAAGATGTGTGGGGAGAGGAAACGTTCTATAGTCCTATGGTTAGATCTCTGTCTTTTAGTGAACCTGTGCCTCTGGACAGTGAATTTCACAAGTACTTTTCAGAGACCCCTCCCTTAGGTGGAACAGAATGATTAGAGTGGGCTGCAATTAAATAATTGCCTTCCCCTGCATGGAAGGATAGAGAGGCCTGGAGTTGGTTATTTCCCTTCCTTCGGGTCAGTTAGACTCTGATAAATCCCCAATAAGTTAGGCACTGTTTAAATAGTTTTTACTGAATGCAGTCCTTGTTAAGAAGAACAGATTGCTCTGGTGTATTTCAAAATGTCTACCTATTCGCTCCTTCTGCCTGAAGTGTTTTTTTTTTTTCCTTTTACATATTCACTGTGAAAACCTGTGAGCTCCTAGATGTAAAACTCACACTCCTGTAACTGGGTCCCCGTGGAGGTTTTGACTCTCAGACCTGTCCACACGGAGGCTCCAGCAAATCATCAATTACAGTTCAGGTTTTCCTACCCCAGCACAGATTCCAATGGAGGTTTCTATTCATGGGTTTCTGGTCTGGTAAGTTGTGATTCTCTGTATTTACCTGTCTGTCTCTCCAATTTTGGGTACAGTGGTTTGCTCTGTGACCTCACTTCTCTTATAGACCTAAGGAGAGTTGCCAATTTTTCAGTTTGTTCAGCTATTTCCTTGTTATTAGGACTGAGTGTTAATTTCCAAATTCCTTACATGATGGACTAGAAACTAGCAGGTTTGTTCCCTTTCTCCACTTTCTACATTGGGTAGAATGAAAATTTTCAAATATGCACACATATGCATTTGATATTAGCACAATTTTATATTTAGTTAGTTTATTTGAATAGGGATCACAAAGCATATCAGTAATTTTTTTTACATCTTTATTGGAGTATAATTGCTTTACAATGGTGTGTTATTTCTGCTTTATAACAAAGTGAATCAGTTACACATATACATATGTTCCCATATCTCCTCCCTCCTGTATCTCCCTCCCTCCCACCCTCCCGATCCCACCCATCCAGGTGATTCCAAAGCACCGAGCTGATCTCCCTGTGCTACGCGGCTGCTTCCCAGTAGCTATCTATTTTATGTTTGGTAGTGTACATATGTCCATGCCACTCTCTCACTTGCTCACAGCTTACCCTTCCCCCTCCCCATGTCCTCTAGTTCATTCTCTAGTAGGTCTGTGTCTATATTCCTGTCCTTCCCCCAGGCCCTTCACGACACTTCTTTTTTTCTTAGATGGTTCTTTGAAAAGATAAACAAAATTGATAAACCATTAGCCAGACTCATCAAGAAAAAAAGGGAGAAGACTCAAATCAATAGAATTAGAAATGAAAAAGGAGAGGTAACAACTGACACTGCAGAAATACAACAGATCATGAGAGATTACTACAAGCAACTTTATGCCAATAAAATGGACAACCTGGAAGAAATGGATGCCTTCTTAGAAAGGCACAACCTGCCAAGACTGAATCAGGAAGAAACAGAAAATATGAACAGACCATTCACAAGCACTGAATTTGAAACTGTGATTAAAAATCTTCCAACAAACAAAAGCCCAGGACCAGATGGCTTCACAGGAGAATTCTATCAAACATTTAGAGAAGAGTTAACACCTATCCTTCTCAAACTCTTCCAAAATATAGCAGAGGGAGGAACACTCCCAAATTCATTCTACGAGGCCACCATCACCCTGATACCAAAACCAGACAAGGATGT
>RJWK010036919.1:0-21502 GCA_004363435.1 Platanista minor | reverse complement strand
GATGAAGGGAGGGAGGGAAGGAGGGAAGGAAGAAAGAGAAAGGATAAAACAGAATAATGTAAGATAAAATAAGGTTATTAAAGTAAAAAATTAATTATTAAGATAGAAAAATTTTTTAAAGGTTAAAACAAAAAAAACTGGACAGATAGAACCCTAGGACAAATGGCGAAAGCAAAGCTATACAGACAAAATCTCACACAGAAGAATACACATACACACTCACAAAAAGAGGAAACCGGGAAAAAAATAATAAATCTTGCTTTCAAAGTCCACCTCCTCAATTTGGGATGATTCATTTTCTATTCACGTATTCCACAGATGGAGGGTACCTCAAGTTGATTGTGGGGATTTAATCCACTGCTCCTGAGGCTGCTGGCAGAGATTTCCCTTTCTCTTCTTTGTTCACACAGCTCCCGGGGTTCAGCTTTGGATTTGGCCCCGCCTCTGCGTGTAGCTCACCGGAGGGCATCTGTTCTTTGCTCAGACAGGACGGGGTTAAAGGAGCAGCTGACTCGGGGGCTCTGGCTCACTCAGGTCGGGGGGAGGAAGGGTCACAGAGTGAGGGGCGAGTCTGCGGCAGCAGAGGCCGGTGGGATGTTGCACCAGCCTGAGGCGCGCCGTCCTTTCTCCCGGAGTTGTCCCCAGATCCCTGGACCCTGACAGTGTCGGGCTGCACGGACTCCCTGGAACGGTGGTGTGGAGAGTGACGTGTGCTCGCACACAGACTTTGTGGTGGCGGCAGCAGCCGCCTTAGCGTCTCAGGCCAGTCTCTGAGGTCCGCGCTGTTAGCCGCAGCTCGTGCCTGTTTCTGGAGCTCCTTTAAGCAGTGCCTTTAATCCCCTCCTCTCGCACGCCAGGAAACAAAGAGGGAAGAAAAAGTCTCTTGCCTCTTCGGCAGGTCCAGACTTTTTCCAGGACTCCTTCCTGGCCAGCCGTGGCGTGCTAACCCCTTCAGGCTGTGTTAACACCTCCAGTCCTCTCCCTGCGATCCGACCAAAGCCTGAGCCTCAGCTCCCAGCCCCGCCCACCCCGGCGGGTGAGCAGACAAGTCTCTCGGGCTGGTGAGTGCCGGTCAGCACTGATCCTCTGTGCAGGAATCTCTCCGCTTTGCCCTCTACGCCTCTGTTGCCATGCCCTCTGCCGTGGCTCCGGAGCTTCCGCCCTCCACCACCTGCAGTCTCCACCTGCGTAGGGGCTTCCTAGTGTGTGGAAACCTTTCCTGCTTCACAGCTCCCTCCCACTGGTGCCGGTCCCGTCCCTATCCGTCTGTCTCTGTTTTCCTTTTTTCGTTTGCCCTATCCAGGTACGTGGGGGGTTTCTTTCCTTTTGGGAGGTCTGAGGTCTTCTGCCTGCGTTCAGTAGGTGTTCTGTAGGAGTTGTTCCACGTGTAGATGTATTTCTGGTGTATCTGTGGGGAGGAAGGTGATCTCCGCATCTTACTCCTCCACCATCTTCTTCCCGACCTCCTGGCCAACTGATCTTTGACAAGGGTGCCAAGAACACAGTAGGGAAAGGATAGTCATTTCAATAAATGGTGCGGGGAGAACTGGGTATCTAGATGCAGAAGAGTGAAATTGGATCCTAATTTTCCATCTCACACCATGTAAAATATCCACTCAATATAGATTAAATACTTAAATGTAAAAACTGAAATGTAAAAGTACTAAAAGAAAGCACAGTGTAAATACTTGACATTGGTCTTAGCAATGACCCCCAAAGCATAGACAACAAAAGCAAAAATAAACAAGGGGGACAACATCAAACTAAAAAGCTTCTGTACAGCAAAGGAAACAATTAACAGAGGCAACCTATAGAATGGTACAAAATATTTGCAAACCATGTATCTGATAAGAGTTAACATCCAAAACATATAAGGAACTCATAAAACTCAACAGCAAAAAAATAACTGACTAAAAAATGGCCAAAGAACAGTAATAGACATTTCTCAAAAGAAGACATAAAAATGGCCAACAGGTATATGAAAAGGTGCTCAGCATCACTAATCATCAGGGAAATGTAAATCAAAACTACAATGATATATCACCTCACAACTGTTGGATGGCAAAAAGTCAAAATATAACAAGTGTTGGCAAGGATGTGGAGAAAAGAGAACCCTTAAACACTGTTGGTAGGAATGTAAATTGGTAGAGCTATTATGGTAACATCCGGTAATGTCTATGGCTGACTGTATACACACAGCCCAACCTCCAGTCATTTTACAGCTATTATGGAAAACAGTGTGGAGGTTCCTCAAAAACTCAAAAATAGAACTACCATATGATCCAGTAATCCCACTTCTGGGACTATATCCAAAGAAAATGAAATCTGGATCTTGAAAAGATACTTGCACCTCCCATGTTCATTGCAGCATTATTCAAATAGCCAAGATATGGAAACAACCTAAATGTCTATCAACAGATGAATGGATAAAGAAAATATGGTGTGTGTGTGTATATGTGTGTGTGCATGTTAATACTGAATACTGAAAATTTCATGGTTTAAAAATGTATGTACATATATGTGTGCATGTGTGTGTATATACACATACATACACATACAATGGAATAAAAAGGATATCCTCCCATTTTTGACAACATGCCTGAACCTGGAGGACATTATATACTAAGTGAAATAAGGCAGACTCAGAAGAGAAATACTGTATGATCTCACTTATATGTATAATCTAAAATAGACTCAAAAGCAGAGAGAAGAATACTGGTTACCAGTGGGTGGTAAGGTAGAGGGGAAATGGGGAGGTGTTGGCCAAAGAGTACAAAGTTTCAGTTATGCAAGAGTAAGTTCCAGAGATCTAATGTATATCATGGTGACTATGGTTAATAATGTTGCGTTGTATACTTAAAATTTGCTAAGAGGGTGTATCTTAAGTGTTCTCACCACATACACACACAAACACAATAAAATGGTAACTATATGAGGTGACAGATGTGTTAATTAGCTTAATTGTGGTGATCATTTCACAATGTATACGTATGTCAAAACATCAAGCTGTACACTTTAAATGAATATTCTCATCCTGGATTGGAGGCCCTGGGCTTAAATGGCATTTATTGTATTGTATAAATACAACTTGTTTGTATTCAATTAGAAATTGAGATTAGATTTAGTAAACTGTAAAACATTTAAATTAAATTGAACGAAAGTAACTAGAACTCTCAAATCAATATTTCTTCTCTGCTATTTTTTGCCAAAAACAAGCAAATGACCAGAAAATAAGTCAAACTCACATTACAGAAATACTTTAAAAAGAAACATCCGGTAATGTCTATGGCTGACTGTATACACACAGCCCAACCTCCAGTCATTTTACAGTCTGAATACTGAGAATTTTATGGTTTAAGAAAAGGGTCACCCCACAGCTCTGCAGAGTTTTCTAATAGAGAGATTTAATTACATTCATGACATCATAATTAATAAGGCAGGAGTATACTGATACAGTTGAAAAAGATGTTTAATAAGAGAGTTGAACTGAAAAAGGATCTTCTCATTAGCCACAAGTTTACCAGAAGAGTCATTTAACCAGAACACCTCATTCATACAGCATTTTGGCTTAGTACAGACTTATTGTAAGTAGATTTAAACAAAGGCATATCTCACTTCACACAATAAAAGTACCTGGGAATAGTTCATGCAAATCACATTTTCATTCCTTCAGCAATTCTAAGTTTCTCAATGATTGAATCCTGATTATATGAATAGTCCCTAGCACTTAGCTGGCAACTTTATTTAATAAGTAATTCAATTGAATTCTATTTAAAATGTACTGGGGAATACAATAAATACCAAGAAATCCTGTTTATTCCATAATATAGTAAAGAGCAAAAATTTATTTTAAAATTCAGAAATATGTAAATTCAGCTATTAGGGACAAATGCTAGTTATTTATTATCCAATCTAGATTTTGAGCTTTCCAAAGATAGGAGTGTCAAGGTAGGCTTAAAAACATCATCTCTCTAAGATTAATAAAAAGGAGAAAAAATACTGAGAGTCAGCAGTATATAGGAGAGTGAATCTATTCTAGACTGCTAATGAAAATTAAAAAAAACTTTACCCAGTGCTTCGTATATGCCTCAAACATACATAAGAGAAGCTTAGGAAATATTTTTTTGTTTAATAAATGAATAAATACCACCTTTATGTATGTCAGTTTGGCAATACATTGATATTTTTCATGCCTTCTGACTTACAATTCCATTTCTAGAAATTTATTCTAAGGAAACAGTTATAGATGTACATAAAGATTTATGTACAGGGTGTTTTGACAAAGCATTGATTATATTAGCAAAATAATTGAAAATATGTTAAATTTCCAAAAATTTATGAAAATTGTACATTTGAAAATGGTATATTTTCATACACAGAATATTTATGCCACTGTTAAGAATTCTGTCCAATGCCATCCAACTACTCAGTGGTGGGGTCAGGATTCAGTTTTAGGCCTGTTTGACTTGAGTATATATTTCTAAGCATGTTGATAAATTCAAGAATAACTTGAGGCTAGAAAAGATGAAATGTACAATGGTGAATAAAATCAGTTACTACAATGAGATACCAATAGGCTGGCATGATAGATTAGATCAACAAGATAAAAGTTAAAAAGACATAAATGTACCTGTAACTAAGTCCCAAAAGTCTATATGCCTAAGTACAGACTGAGAAAAGACATAGCTTACCAGTGGCCCATGTAAAAAAGTTTAATGAATTTTAGAGAACTGCACAATCACTATATCATGGTCAAAGGCTGATTATAGGCAAGGTTGATTGTGATAACTCAAAACAAAAATAAATATAAAAACAAATGTGATCTTAGGCAGCTTTAACAGAAATATATTATCTAGAACAAGAGAAGTCAGAGTCTGACTCTATCCTGCACTAGTCAAAATACTTACACCCGAAGAAAACACTAACCATCCTGAACATGTTTGGCAGAGAATGATCATGAAAATGAAGGAACTCAAAGCTATGACATATGAGGAATGGTTAAACTACTAATACACTTATCCAGGAAGCAAAACTACTTAAAGTGTAACTGACATCTGAAGGGTTGTTTTGTGGAAAAGAGATGAGAATTGTTCTGTATGGCACCAATGCAAGAGATACAGGGCCAATGGGTAGAACTTATAATTATGAGACAGGTTTGTGTTTGACATAAGAAAGGACCTTAAGTTGAATGAGAGCTGCCAGAAAATGGAATGGACTGCCTTATGTTCCTTTATCCAGAGTTTAATTCATGTAGAAGAAAACAGCCAGTTAGCATACCTATTGTAGAGGGGACTACGGTACCACAGTGAAGACTGAACTAGAAAACATCTAAGATTACTTTCAAAACTGAGATCTTAATGATTTTCTTAAACTCAGGCTTCCAAATATCAGGTGTACCTGTATAAACTTTTTAAGAAAGAAAAGTCAGACTGCTTAGAAGAACTAAAACCCTGTACTACTCATTGATTATTCGTTAAGAAAAATCACTAATTGTTTTTCATTGGAGTTAGGATTTCAGATGTTTGGGTTAAATATAATAGTGTTTACTTTGAGACACCTTGTAACTATTTCTCACAACTTAAAAAACGTGCCTAACAAATACTTCAAAGACGTTTTTGATGAATAGAGCTAACAAACAAACCAGCCTCACAGCTTTTACATCATGTTTCTGTTATACAAAATTCAAACTTTTGTAGGCAAGTTACCTGCTCTGGTTTCACTAGATGCTTTCTGGACTCCTCTTCTTTGGCTGCATGCACACTTATAGATGCACATATTAGAGCTGCTGGCATGGTTGTCAGCTTTCCCATCTGAGAAAGATATACCAAAAAGGTATTTTTAATTGAAAGCTGCCCACACCCTATTTCCTGATAAAGTTTGGGGGGCATCTGAGGAAAACTATTGGTCTCATTTAAATTTATTAAAAACTCAAGCACTCCAAATTATTCATACATTTTTAGGATATAATTCCTAAAATTCTTTTCTCATGGTAGATGGTAGAGTCTTATTTTTACCTATTTGTTAACTATCTACGTCATTTGGAATATAACAATATAATAATTACCAGTTAGAAGTGAATATAAATTTTGAGGGATGAAGTGAGATATAGATTATGCTATTCACTCAGTCCACAAATATTTATTGAGCAATTTCTATATGCCAGACCCATCAGGGAACAAAACAAAGATTCTTGCTCTCATGGAGCTGACATTCTAGTGGAGAAGAGGCAGGAGATAAACACAATACATATATTATATGGTATATTACAATCGATAAATGCTATGGAGAAAGTAAAGGATAGGGTGATCTGGAGTACTGGGTGATTCAGGTTGTATCTTGAAATAAAATTTATAATTACATTATTTATAAAAATAACTTTCTACCATTACAAATCTTATGCCCCTAACTAACATACTCCTTTTTACCTATTTCATGCTTGATCTAAAGCCAAAAGTGACCTTAGTTTTAGATATAACTTGATTTGAATTAAGAATGCAGGAAAATTACTGGCTGAAGAAACTTCTACTGGACAGCGTTGTCTTAAGAGTCTCAGGTTACATATCTGAAAGAAAAGGGAATGCCTTCCTTTTTATGATTATCTTGAGGATTAAAGAATTACATAAAAATGGCTTGCACTTGGTAAATGGGCAATTAATTCTAGCTCCCCATACTTTCTGATTGCTGAATAAAGATGTTAAGTGGTGGTGCTTACTCCCCATTTTTCTTCTCACGTGTATTTAATGTTAATCAGGCTCTAGTGAGGGCCATAATAACAATAAAAAACATAGCATACTTATTGCCTCTAAACAAAAAAGGCCAAGACTTTGATCAAAAGAAAAGAGGCAGACTGGCACACTCAGGCCTTTACAAAACACAGGTTATACGGATGAAAAAGGCATCACTATCCAGAGAGACAGCTGATTACATACCACACTGAAAAAATTAGAATACGGATTGGTAAACTACAGATCTGGCTAAATCTGGTCTGGACTCTGAACTAAAAATGTTTTTTTTTAAAAACATATTTAAAAATTTATAAAAACAAAATAAACAAACAGAAAACAAAGAAGAATATGTGACCTTTTGTGTCCTACAAGTATAACATATTTACTATCTGCCCCTTTATAGAAAAAACAGTTGCCAATGCCTAATATAGAAAATAAAATTAGGTATTTAAAGAATATCAGAGCTTTGGGGTATTATAAAATTTACAGGCTCATAAGGCTGCTAGTTAAATAGTATTAAAATTGGGCAGAGGCAATCCTAGTTTTCACAAGGTAAGACCTTGAGTTAAAATTATTTGTAACTTCAAAATAATGACTTGTTAATTCAAAATTATGTGTCTTGTTTAAAATCAATTATCTTCCTATTAAAGATAACAAACAGGCCCTAGAACAGAATTCTATCATATAGAGATTTACAAATAGCAAGACTGAAGATGAGCATCAGTTAACTCCCCCATGAGACTCAACCCTTCCAAGTACTTCTGTAATCAAAATATAGTTGATTCGCATTATTTGCAGTAATTATATTCCATAAAGTAGCCATGAACACTGATTTAGGGAATAATGAACACTACTCCTAGGGAAAATACAGGGTTAATTTCTTGTGAAACTCTGGTTACATTTTCATCAACTGATCAATACATAACCTTGTTTTATATGTGTTTCTGTTTAAAGACACCTTGATTCAGTAATATTGAACTCACAGCCAACAGCACTATAACTCATGCCCCGATGAAGTTTATCCAACATACATATTTCCTCCCTAAGGTGTATCACAGCTTTCTTGCACTTAAGAACACTAGATAGCACTACGCATGGAGCCATTTCAAATAGCAGCATTTCCAAAAAAAAAAAACTGAAAACACTTAGCACTATTTACCACAAAAGGGACACTTGTTCACAGTATGAGAGCTGGAAAAATAAGGCAGAGAATAACTGGTCCAACTTTACTTGGGAGTATAAACATATCTGTTTTCTCTACTTTACTAACAGAATTGAAATTTAAAGTTCTCCTCTGTAAGAATTTTTGTTACTTATTTTGTAAGAAAGAGCATATAATTATTATAGGCTAATCTAAAATCAGTCCTAATCATTAATTCTGCTTTAGAGATATATTATCATGTAGTAAATGTTATTTTATTAAATCAAGAATCCTGTGATAAGTATAAAAAAACCCGGAAATTTAGAAAGGTAAGCCCTAAAAACTAAAAGGAAAATGAAATAAACAATGTTGAGGCAATGATCACACAGACAGGAACAATTCAAAATGAACTTACAACCAGTAATTGGGCTATATGCAAAGGACAAAGAGAACATCAACAAACAAACAAACAAACCTTAACTTAATAATCATACTGTTAGTGGCAGTTTGGGTATTTTATTATGAACCTGCTCTGTGTATGTTATACAAGGAGACATTTAAATATGCTGGCATTTTAAAGATTGGGATTTTCAGTGTGGGAGAAAGATGTAAGATTAATGAAGTTAAAGCAAGATCCTGTAGTTCTGAATTGGAATAAGATTTATCAGTTGTTTATCTTATATTATCATGATACAGGAAATACAGAAGATGGAGAAATACATTAAAAGACACCATGGTGTAATGGAATATAGCTATGCAACAAAGTACCCCATGCAAACAGCCAGATAGACCTTCGAGTTGAGATTTGTAAGAAAATTCAATTATGCTTGCAATATTGCAAGTGTAAACTGCTTTAAAATATTTGGCTCAGGCTTCCCTGGTGGCGCAGTGGTTGAGAGTCCACCTGCCGATGCAGGGGACACGGGTTCGTGCCCTGGTCTGGGAAGATCCCACATTCCGCGGAGTGGCTAGGCCCGTGAGCCATGGCCACTGAGCCTGTGCGTCTGGAGCCTGTGCTCCGCAACGGGAGAGGCCACAACAGTGAGAGCCCCGCGTACCAAAAAAAAAAAAAATCTGGCTCAAGAACTTGGCGAGTCTATTTCCAGCACCCAATGAGTTGTGACAAGTTGACATTAGTCATCAAAGTTCAGTACAGCATCAGCAGCTTAACAGAACTTTGTATGCTGTAGTGCCTTTTGAGTTGTTTACTTGTGAAGATCTGAGAGGAAGTAGTGATACAGCGGAAAGAACACCAGGCTGTGAATTGGAAAAGCTGTGTTCTAGTCTGCGCTCTGCTAATAATTCACTATATCACCGTTTACAAGTTAATTCCCCCTCACTGTGTGTCAGACTGCCCAGTTGTGAAAGGAAGCTGCACTACAAAATGTCTACACTTCCTTCTAATTTTGACAATGTATGATTCTAAAGTTCAGTTATAATTTCCAAGTATATTATTTACTACAGATATTGCCATTTTGTTTCTCTAAAAACCAGAAGGAAAGTCACCAACAAATAATTACCTTATATTAAAATAATACTCTAGATTATATAATCAGAATCACACTTTTACTCACAACGCACATTTTTTTTTTTTTTTTGCGATACGCGGGCCTCTCACTGTTGTGGCCTCTCCCGTTGCGGAGCACAGGCTCCGGACGCGCAGGCTCAGCGGCCATGGCTTACGGGCCTAGCCGCTCCGTGGCATGTGGGATCTTCCCGGACCGGGGCACGAACCCGTGTCCCCCGCGTCGGCAGGCAGACTCTCAACCACTGTGCTACCAGGGAAGCCCCACATCAAGCATCTTAAATATGAAGGCCACAGAGGGAATTTCAAGAATTTAAAAGTCATTTAAAAACATACACAACTAAAATTTACCTCCTACTTAAATAAATGAATTTTAAAACTTCTTCCTTAAAAAAATAAAAAATAAAACCTTCTTCCTAAAGACAGCATTTTTTTTCTTAATGTATTTATTGGATTATAATTGCTGTACAACGGTGTGTTTGTTTCTGCTTTATAACAAAGTGTATCAGTTATACATATACATATGTCCCCAGATCTCTTCCCTCTTACATCTCCCTCCCTCCCACTCTCCCTATCCCACCCCTCTAGGTGGTCACAAAGCACCGAGCTGAAAAAGACACCATTTTTTTAATGGAGATAATGTAAGTGTGTGTGAAGGAGAGGAAGCAGTAGAAAGGATAGGAAAAATGGGTAATTATTAGTAAACACAATAAATGAAATAAAAGTAATAATTCCAATTTGATTAGCAACTTAAAATTTCAAAATGATCTAGTAATACCACTGACTTGGCCATCAAGACACCTGTGTTTAGTCCCAGCTCTGCTCTTGAACAACTATGTAATCTCTAGTTAGTCATGTCATCTCTCTGGGCCAAAGCGTCTTTATTTGTAAAATGAAAGACCTTGAGCAGATAATCTCTTAGGGCCTTAGAATTGCACTATCCAATAAGGTAGACAATATAATATCCACATGTGCTATTTAAATTTATGTTTCAATTAATGAAAAAATAAAAATTCAGTTTTTCCAAAAAAAAAAAATAGTGAAAACACTTAGCACTATTTACCACAAAAGGGACACTTGTTCACAGTATGAGAGCTGTAAAAATAAGGCCACTTCATTCCCTTAGCCACATCTCAAGGCTTCAGTAGATACATGTTACTCCAGTGGGTACCATACTGGATGGCACAGAAGTAGAACGTTTTCAACATTGAAGAAAGTTTTAATGGACAGCACTGCCTTAGAGTTCCAACCTTTAGGATTTTCTTATGATTCTACCAAAAAGAAGAGATTAAGATTTTGATGAGGGGACTTCCCTGGTTGTCCAGTGGTAAAGAATCTGCCTTCCAATGCAGGGGACGCGGGTTCGATCCCTGGTTGGGGAACTAAGATCCCACATGCCACAGGGCAACTAAGCCCACAGGCCACAACTACTGAACTCATGGACCTCTACTAGACAGCCCACGTGCTGAAAACTACAGAGCCCACATGCCACAACTAGAGAGAGAAAACCTGCATGCCACAACTAGAGAGAAGCCCACACGCCACAACAAAGATCTCCCATGCCTCAAAGAAGATCCTGCATGCCACAATTAAGACCCAATGCAGCCAAAAATTTAAAAAATAATTAATAAAAAAGATTTTGATGAGATATATACACTCTTATGTTTATCACAGCATTATTCACAACAGCCAAGATATGGAAACAGGGCTTCCCTGGTGGTGCAGTGGTTGAGAGTCCGCCTGCCGATGCAGGAGACACCGGTTCGTGCCCCGGTCCGGGAAGATCCCACATGCCGCGGAGCGGCTAGGCCCGTGAGCCATGGCCGCTGAGCCTGCACATCCGGAGCCTGTGCTCCACAATGGGAGAGGCCACAACAGTGAGAAGCCCGCGTATCGCCAAAAAAGAAAAGATACGGAAACAATCCAAAAATCCACCAATGGATGAATGGATAAAAAAGATGTGGTACACGTATAAAATGGAATATTATTCATCCAGGAGAAAGGATGATATCATACCATTTGCAACAACATGGATGGACTTTGAAAACATTATACTAAGCCAGATAAGTCAGAGAAGCAAAAGTACTGGATGATGTCGCTCATATGTGATATCTAAAAATGTCAAACCTGTAAAAACCAGAGAGTAAAATGATGGTTTCTAAGGGAAGTGGGGGAGGGGAATAAGACTGACGGGGTTTAAGGGCACAAACTTATAAGTAGTAAATAAGCCACAGAGATCTAATGCACAATATAGACAATATTGTACTGTAATTATGTAATTTAATAAATATTATTATAACAACAGTCATAACATATAAATGTATAAAAGTAACACACTGTACACCTTAAACTTACACAACATTACATGTCAACCTTTAGGTCTATGGCATCCATGCTCCTTCCCATCCCCATCATCCTTGACTCAAGCCCCAAAACACAATTCCAGAGTCATGTATCATCTCCTGAATTCTAATTTCTACAGTGATCTGTATTTTCTCTTCACTAACCAAAGTTCCTGCTACTCCACCAAACTCCAAAAACCCTTCCATTGTGTCTACCCTCTTCTCTCCTTGCCTGAAATGAAACATGACTGTCCCCTGAGGTCACTGCTTCCCTTGTAACTCTCAAATGGAGGCTATTCAAAGTGTCTCAGGTATAGGAGGTAGAGTCTCTGCTGCTTCTAAGCCATTACTTCTCCAGCCTTAGGTAAAAATCTCTGTTCTTGTTAGTGAGAAAGTGGAACAACTGGAACCCTCATGAATGGGAATGTAAATTGGTACAACCACTTTGGAAAACTATTCGGCAGTAGCTACCAAAGCTGCAGGCCCTATGACCTGGCGATCCCACTCCTAGGTATATACTCAACAACAATGTGCACTTATGTGTGCCAGAAGACATATACAAGAATGTTGATGGGAGCATTATTTGTAATAGCTCAAAACTGAAAATAATTAAAATGTCCATTAACAGTAGAATGGATATATAAATCATGATATATTCACCCTCTAGAATATCATAGAGCAATAAGAATGAATGAACTAGCATACATGTGTAATGGCTGAATCTCAAAAACAATATTGGGTGAAAGAAGCCAGACATAACAGAGTAAATACTGCCTTATTCCATTTACATAAAGTTAAAAACAGGCTAATTAATCTATGGTGGACAAGGAGCAAAGGGGAGGGCTTCGGGCTGCTGGTAATTTTTTTTTTAATTTGGCTGCTGGGTGAACAAGTATAATCATTTTTTGAAACTTTACCAAGCTGCTTATGATTTGTGTACTTAACTGTATGTATGCTATACTTCAACTGAGAAAGTTTTCATAAAGGAAAGAAAAGTAATTCTCCTCTGAGACTCATACCACCCATCTATTCATCCTTAGCACCTGCCTCCTGGTCACTTCATCGCATTGAACATTTAGGATCCTGGTTAATAGTCTTCTTCTATACTCTAAATCCTGCCATAACTCTGAGTGACTTTAACGTCCATATGGCTGAACCACTCAAAAGTCTCACCTCACTCTTCTTTGACTTCACCTTTTTAGACCTTCATATTCACTCAACTGCAGTTATCCACTCCATGAGTACACCCTGAATTTATTTCCCAGAACTTGTTAATAGCTAAAATCATAAACTCAACAAGCTTTTCTCTGACTACAACCTCCTATTTCAGCTTTGTTTTCCTTACTGCTTTACTCCTGTTCTTTAAGCCAATAAAACTATCTACCACAGAAAACTTTTTGTGAGAATCAAATGAAATAATGTGCATAAACAGCATAATGCAGTGCCTGACACATAGGAAATACTCAATACATGGTAGACATATTTCAATATTAGGTATTCTATTAGAAACAAGTCTCTTTTAGGATGAAAATTTTCCTCAAATTTACTCAATCTCTGGCATTAGTGAAATCTAGCTTTTGACACTACATTCCTCCCAATCTTTTTAAATGAAGGCCAGTCCTCCAGCCATTCTCTCTGATTCAAGAGGTCAGGAGGAGAGATCAGTACAGTACTTGTTCTCAAGGCTAATTCCACATCAGTGTTCCACTATCACATCTGCTCAAAAAGTTCTTATCTCTCAAAATGTATGTAAACTATTTTCAGATTTATCTACCAACTTTCAGGACTCCTTTCTACCTTATTCCTTGTTATTAGTCTCTGGGGCTTCAAAATTAACACAGATCAGCATTTTTGTACCTTGGCCTCACAGATGCTTCCTCAAGCTTAAGCCCCACGATCTGAACTCAGACCATAGCGATTTCAGATCCAGATCTACCACTTATGACTGAGTGACTGTGGGAAAGTTACTCAACCTTTCTAAGCTTCAGTTTCTTTACCTGTAAAATGCTGGTAATAACAGTACCTAGATATAGGGCCACTGTGAAGCATAAATGCAAAAATTCACATAATGTGCTTAGCAAAATGCCTAGCACAGTAAATGTTCAATAGCATAATAGCTGTGATCACTATTATTAATTATTACCAGTTCTTGGCACATTTCCACTTGTCTCCAAACCTGCTCAGGTCTCCTGACATTTTTTTTTTCACCAGTTTTATTGAGATTTAATTGGCATATAGTCTCCTACTTTTTTAAATGAAAAGAAACTTTCCTGGAATTTGCTACCCCCAACTCAAGATTTCTTCCCTACCTTTTGCCACAACATTTCTCTAAAGAGTAATGTACACCTCCCTTCCAGAGGAGGCAAGGAGTAGTGGAAAGATCAGGGACTTTGAAGCCAAATATACCTGTTTTTGAACCTGGTTCTTCCACTTGGATAACCTGGAGCAAGCACTTTTTCTAAACCTCAGTTTTTTCATATGTAAAATGGGGATACTACCCATTTCTTAGGGTCATCAAGAAGAGTAAACTGAAATAATACATGTAAAGCAGGTGGTCAAATTAGGTGCTAAATGAATGCCGGTTTCCCACCCCTTATCCTTTCCCTAACCCCTTACAATCTAGGTTCTCATTCTACCACTTTACCTCACTTCAGCTCTTATTAGCATTGTGACTTTGGGCAATTTAATTGAATTTTCTAAACCTTAGTTTTTCATTTGTAAAATGGTGATCATTAACATCTATAACATAAAGTTGTCTTGAGAATTAAGTGAAACAACATATGCAAAGTATTTTAGCATGGTGCCTGGCCTTGCAGTAAGCACTTAATAAATGGCAGCTACCAGTGACTTATTAATAGCCAAATCAAAAGACTGTTCAACTCACTCCTTCTCTAGGCTTCAGTGACAACACACTATTCAGGTCTGCTTTTTAACCACTGACCATTCCTTCTCTCTCTGTACTCCCTCCATGATGTCTTTCTTTATTCTCTTCAACCAGGTGTGAACTCTCTCTTCTGAACCCTCAGATCACTTTGTACTTCTCCTGAGAACAAGGCACTTCCTCTACTCTGAATGACAATCATTTGTTATATGATACATCTCCACTACTTAATTTAGTATCTTTTATGTCCATTGCCTGGCACTTATTTATTCATGTAGAATTTATTGAGTCCCTAATATAGCTCATACCTGTGCTAGGTACTAAAAATACAAAAATTAACATATTATAATTACTGTCCTCAAGTAGCTTATAGTTTAGGAGGATAGAATACAAAAGTAAATAGTCTACTATTTGCAGTATGATAAGTCCTATGGTAAAAGTATGTCCAGAATCCTCTTGAGCACAAAGAGGAGTTATTTAAATCAGACTGGGGAGATCTAGGACACTATCTTGGAAAAGGCATTTTGTATTTAGCATACGGGGAGGCAGTACACAAATCCCTGTTAAATGAATGAATGAAATATGAATAGGAACTAACTAGATGAAGATGGGAAACGGCACTTCAAGCCCAGAGAAAGAGCATGGAAAAAGGCTTGGAGTACAGATATTAGGAGAGTTCCTGAGAGACAGGCAATGAAGCTGGAAAGCCAAAGCAGAGTCGGCTGTTCCAGACATAGGAGTCTGACCTGACCCTAGAGGGCAGATGATGGAGTGCCAATAAAGATTTTTAAGTAGTGGAAGGGCATAATCAGATTTATATTTTAGTACTCTGGCAGTGCAGGGGGAAATGAATTCCATGAGAGCCAGGCTAGAGGCAGTGAGTCCAGTTAGAAGGGTGTTGTGATAATTCAAATAAATTCTGAAAGAAGAAATGGAGTGAGAATGGCGAATCAAGACGGATATTGAGCCTGAATTATTCATATTTGTATCTCCTGCAAGCAGTGCATTTTACACTTAAAACCCGCTACAAATATCTACCCATAGGTATTTGTCTACTCATAGATATTTGTTGACTACTGTTACTGAAACCTACTTAGGGAATTGCAGCTAGCAGCCACTTGTGTCACTTCCTGTACACAGATTCCTAAGTAAAGGCACCTTTTCCCATTACAGAACTCAAAAGAAACTTAGGTCTGTCATTCAAACCCGTAAAGTAACAACAGTGAATACAAACCCAGGCACTGCAGAGAGACTTGAGACGTCTCTATCCTGGTCTATTTCACCCGAAATAATGTTTGAACAAAGTCCTTCAAAGGGTCGTGAGGCCCCGCCCTGTGCACCCAGACAAATGCCCAGGATTCTTTTCTCTTTGTTTCATCTGAAGACCCAAGTCTGTTCGCTGCTCGTCGCCTGGCGGGCCATTTTCGCCCAGCTGTTTCCCAGTTTTCACCCTGCCGCTGTGTAAACAGTTAACATCAGGGGATTGAGGAGAGAGAACCGTCCCAGGCTGAGGAAACTCTAAAGGGGAGAAGCAGGTGTCTCGAGGCTTCAAACGTTAAAGATTCCCTGACCTTGCCAATTCTCTCGCAATCCCATCTCCACCTCGCCTCTTGCTGTGGGACTCCCTTCTGAAGTTAGGAGGATCCCTTTTACAGTTATCAGAGGGCTACCAGCATCCAGAGAAACTAAGCAAAGTAATTTTTACTTACCCTAACAGCCGCCATAGCTGTAGCGCTCTCCGCCCAGGTCTTCGCACGGAGAGCGGAAAGGGACAAAATAGCCCAACTAGGCACCGCTCAAAGTAGCCCCACCCAGTTCCGCCCCTCGCCGGCCGGCTCCGCCCTTTCTCCGCCTTCCTAGTGCCGCTCTAGGAAGCTGCAGAAGTTGGACCTCTTTCTCCAGGTAAAACGCTTCAACGCTGTGGTTGAATGTCGCTGTCCCTGATGACACCTTTCAGAATATTCTCCGTAGTCCATTTGAAAGTTACTTTGCTGGGTGCAGAACTTTTCATTATGTTCGTTTTTTCAGGCATATGTGATTTGTCTAGTTGAGGACTTAAAATCCAAGTCCGGCTGCCTTAATAAATAACTGTATAGTCACAAAAAGAACATGTTACCTCTGCAATACGTGGGCAAGTTCATACAGCCTAAGAGTATGTCACTAAGCGCCTACTACGTGCCAGGCACTTGTTCAAAGTACAGAACATAACGTAATGCCTTCCCTCACGGAGCTTGTGATTCCAGGAGGAAAAGAGAAACAAATGTTACAAAGTGCCAAATGCTATGAAAGAAAATAAAACAGTATGGGGATGGGGTGGGAATTTATTGATTTAGATAGATTAGGGAAAGGCTTTCCGATAAAGTGACATTTGAAAAAAGTCCTGAAGGAATTTAGGGAAGAACCTTCCACGCAGAAGGAACAGCAATAAAAAAAGGCCGGTGTGTCAGAAGTGGCTACATCTGATAGCACTGACTAATTTAACGTGAGAGGAGAAGTATGTGCAGCTTCTTAAATTTGCCCCTAGGCATATAATAAATCTCAGGGACCTCTGATGGCCATACTAAAGAAAGCCCCTTTACTTCTCATGGTCAAAAAAAGCTGAGATTTTTAAAAGCTAAACTCAAAGACTGATTCTTTTGGTGTCTAAAATTATTTCAGTTGAATTTATACCTAACCTTGATAGGTCACTTATGTAAAAATTTAGAACGTTGAGCAGGAGAGAGTGGTAGTCTGACATTTTAAGGGGCTATCTGGGAGGATCTGGAGGGCTAAGAGTATTCAAAATCCCTACACCTTTCTCTCTGAACTACTCTTTATTCTTGATACCAATTTCTGTATTGGTCAGCATTCTTTGATTACAAGCAACAAAACCCGGGCCCCCCTGCTCTGGGAGCACGGAGTCTTAACCACTGCGCCACCAGGGAAGTTCCTCATTCAAGTTTTTATTTGCATTTCCCTGATGTCTAATGAAATTGATCACCATTTCATATTTCAATTGGCCATTTTGATGTTATCTTTCATAAAGTGCTTATTCAAGTTTTTAGCCCACTTTTTCTATTCTGTTGTCCGTTTTTCTCATTTATTTGTAGGTGTTCTTCAGAAGACTGTATACATGCACTTTGCCAGTTTTATGTGTTGTTAATATCTTCTCTCACACTGTGGCTTGCCTTTTTATCCCTTCAGTGGTGTCCAGAAACCAACCCTGCTGGACCTGGATCTGGGATTTCCAGCCTCCAGAACTTAGAAAATATATTTCTGTTGTTTAGGCCACCCAGTCTATAGTATTTGGCTATGGCAGCCTAAGCAGACTAATACATTATTCTTCTTATATATTGCTTAATTCCATTTGCTAATATTTTCATTAGGATTTTTACATCTATGTCCATGATGGTTATTGGTTTGTAATTTTCTTTTAAGACTTTGGTATCAGTGTTTTATTAGCTTCATAGACAAATTGGGAATTGTTTCCTCTTTATTTTCAGGAAAAGTTTGTTTAAGATTGGTATTATTACTTCCTTAAATATCTAAAAGATTTCACCAATGAAGCCATCCAGGCCTGGAGATTTCTTTGTAATAAGGTTTTTAATTATAAATCCAAACTATTTAACATGCTCTCAGATTTTCCATTCTTTCTTGTGGCTGCTTTGCTGAGTTGTGCACAGTCAGTTCTACAATAACACTTATTTAAAAAGGTGAATTTGTTCCAAAATGGAGATATATTAGGAAACAATTTGAAAATTACATAAATTTCATGTTCACTCATGCACTATGTCATCCATAAGAAACATGATGTGAATGCAGAAAACAGCACCCAGTGCAATCAGACTGTGTAAGAATGCACAAAACACACACACAGACTCCTCAAACATCTACCAGATACCTTGGTTCACTCAGGTGTTACCTACAAAATTGTGTTTTGTTACTATTTTTTATTTGTGAATTTTTCTATGTAAGTAAACAATATCCTAAACGTGTCTAAGCACTCTGGCCCAAAAACACCAAGCACTGCATGAGAAAGGAAAGCTTTAAATATTGAGGTGAAGTTTGAAGTAACCAAGAATTTTGAAAGAAGTGTGAGAATATGTGATATCTCCTGAGCAGTAGGTGTAAAGAAATATGCATTTTTGGACCTTCTGAGACAATACAGTGAAAATAAAGGAAACATCTATGTCTGGAAAAACTTCAAGAAATACAAAATCAGTAATGACACCTAAAGTAATAGAAGAAATGAAAAGATTGATGAATCTATGGATTGAAGACTAGACAGTAAAAAACATTAGGAAAAATATTTCTCACATTCAATGAGAAGGCACTATCTATACACAAAGGCCTTAAATGAAAATTGTCAGGTCCTGCAGAAGTGGCTCCTTCAATGATGGTTTGGTGAGTTAAAACACTGTTGCAATTTCCAAAGCTTTCAGCCTTGGGTGAAGATGTGATTGCAGATTTAAAACTTGCAGAAGAATTTCTAGCAGTGAAACACATGATAATTGAAGAAGAAGGATTACATTGGATTACATTTTCAATTTTAATGAAACAGTTATCTATTATATATGCATCTCTTGAAGGGCCTACATTTGAAAGAAAGAATAATATGACCTAAGATTTAAGGCTGTGAAAGATTGCAAATTTTGATGACCCTGCTTAAAACTAGTTCACAATGACTCACAAGCTGCAACCCTTCCTACATCCATTTCTATAAGCAAACTTCAGTTGAGTTTCCTATGTATTGTATGTAGTATTTATATATTTCTTAAAAGTGTGCTACCATGTTTATAAAGTTCCTATCTTTTTGTAATGGGTCACTGATGAAGTTTTTGGGTGTTGCACCTCTAATCTCATTTTCCCCATAAGATCTTCAGTTTTTATTACATGACTTCATGGTACATTGATTTTTAGGGATTCAAATGTTGAGTTATAGTAGTACTGACATCTCATTTCATCTTAGTTGTCAAATATGTTGGCACAAAATTATTCATAATCTGTTAACCTAAATGAGTGAAGTACAAGACAGGAAAGAAATATATAGCTTTTTTTGATCTACCTTTTATTTTCCCATTTTTGGAAAAAAGGATACAAAGAAAACAACACTAGTGCAATGATCAATGGCCCCTGGTACTCAGCCTCAGCATCAGGAAGACAATAGAAAGAGAGAGATATTCTGACAAATGTTACAGCAGTCCCTTCTACTTAGTTCCAAGTTTTCAAGACAAAATATTCTGATATTTAAATATTTAGACCACACTCATAGTCTGCAACCTAAATCCTGGACGTTATGAGGAGTAGGAAGTGGCAGGAAGCCCCATGTCCTGTGCTCATTTTGTATTGTTGTTACCGACCAGGGTTCCTGGACTCTTTAATCAATAGAAATTGATAAAAGGCCAGACAAGAAAATTCAGGCAAGGCTTTATTGGGGTTCATGCTGCTGCATGAGGGAGTAAGAACAGGAAACATGTTCCCTTGCTTGCTCCCTGAGGGGGGGCAAGCTGGTCCCTTAAATGGGGTGAGGGTGGGGGCACACTCGTGGATTAGGCAAGAGGGGTGGCTTAGGTGGTCTGCTCACCCCTTTGGTGGTACTATCTGCAGGGATCTTGTGAACTATCCTGCTTTTGCAGGGTTTTTTTTGCAGAATCTCTAGCGATTCTGGGCACTTGCACAGTGCCCTTCATAGCAACCCACTAGCTGCAACACCTTCCAGACTATAGTTTATGGGACTCAAGGATATGGCCAGGCATATGAACTTCAGGACACAGAGCCTCTTCAATCTGTCTTTTGCCCCACTCTTTCTACTCACTTTTCTTTGGAATTTTATTCATAAAACCCTTCATTCTAAAATATCTCCCCCATAATAGGGTCTGATGATCATGAGAAAGAGCCTGAGGTCCCCAGTCCTTCACAACACATTAACTTTTAATTTTTTACATCTTTTCCTAAGTCTTTGGAAATAGAATTTTCCTTCACTGGAATAGAGGAATAAATACTCCACACTTTGTACAATTAATGTCCCTCAATCTAGGATAGAAGAGAAGCTCATCGTTAAAGAAGAAAACCAAATCCCATAACTATTATGCCCTGCAACAGTTGGGTTTCATGAGATGAAAAAAAGACATGTGATCAACCTTGAGTAAATTTCTGTTTATTACAATAAAATGCGCCCAAGGACAGTTGTATAGTGGAGCAAAGGAAGATGTGAGTTGATGATGAGTTCAGTTTTGGATGTGCCAAATATGAGATATTTGTGGGACATTCAGTTGCATACTGGAGCTTGGATGAGAGGTCTGAACTGTCTACAAAGACTTTGGAATCTTGTATATACATGATCAACGGATGAGGTTGCTCAGGGTGAGCATAGAGTGGTCTTTCTCCTAGTTATCTCTTAAGGCTATTTGGAAGTTTTAGAGTAAAAATATGAGAAAATAATTTGTTAACATATTCACAAATTTGAGATTTTAGATTAATATTTTTACAGAAATCTCTTTATAGTCTTAATAATAATTGTAGACTCAAAGGTTATGTGTGCACATCAAGGACATTTTATTTCATTTAATTTCAGGTTAATGGTTCGTTTTCTCTTGCTTAGTATATTTTCCAGTATTTGCGTTTTATCTTTAGATTTGTTAAATTTGCACTTTATTGTTACTAATTAGGTTGCTTTAGGTCTTCAATTAACAAAAATTAATCATTGGTGGAAGAGTGTGTCAATAATATGTAAAAGAGTTGTTAATATAGGCTAAGTACTACAATGAGTAACCTGAAAACCAGAAGCCATAACAATATAAATATGGATAGTGAACATAACTTTTATGTTTTTCTCTATCTCTGTATCAGTTGAAATTTCTTCTGATGAGAGTGTATTCATGTATTACATATTTAATAAAAATAAAGTTA